>JASEKS010000107.1:0-292185 GCA_030770415.1 Pleoardoris graminearum | reverse complement strand
AAAAAAAATAAAATAAAAAAATTATTAATAAAAATATTTATAAAATATAAAATAAAAAAAGTATAAAAAATGAAAATAAAAAAATAAAAAAGATTTAATATATAGTTTATTTTTTATAAAATATATAAACCACCACTTTTTTTTTTTTTTTTTTTTAACAAAATAAGCCTTTTATATTAAGGCTACCTAACTCTTTAAGAAAAGTATTTTATCTCCTAAGCGTTCTAATAACCGGCTCTTTAAGTAACTAACTAATATATAGGCTAGTTAAGTAACTTATACTAGAATTTTAATTAATTACTTATTTAGGACTAGCGTTCTTCCTATTTAGGTATAGTTTAATACTAATTAGGTTAGGTCGTTACGCTAACCTAAGTAAATAATTAAACTAACCTATTTAGGAAATTAACTAGCCTAATTAAGTAATATAATTAAATCTAATAAGGTTAAGTCTAAAACCTAATAAATTAATTAATTAAATAGTAAATTAAAATAGACGAGAACGAGATTTAAACTTGTAGTCTATAATATTATTATTATAGGCAGCTAGGTATGTTATCTACTAAGCTATATACCCTTTCGCCACCCCCTCCCCTAAAAAAATATTAAATTAAAAAATTTTAATATAAAAACTCTAGTACTAATACTATATTTTTTAAAGAAAAAATACGTAGGGTATTATCTATATATCTTTCCTCTATTTTCTCTTATAGTTAATATAGTTAAATAAGATATTATTTTTATTATTTTTTAAATATTTAGCTTTTATATAGTATAGTCCTCCTCTTATAAACACTAATAATAATAAAATATGTATTTTAATTAATATTAAGGCGTTTAGTATAGTTACCTAAGCTTTTTTTATAATATCCTACTATTTTATTATATAAAGAGAGGTAAAGTGTAGTGCCGAGACAGTAGTCTAAAAAATGTATAGGCTAAAAAAAGTTATTCCCCCGGATACAGTTATAGCTATTATTTTATAAGTAATAAAGATACTATTCTAGCAGACGCTCGCTAGTATAAATATTTTATTTATTTAAAAATAGTTAATTTTATCTGTTTAGTAGCTGGAGAAGTTAATTATAATAAAATTATAGCTATTTCTAATAAATACTAGTTTAACGAGTTAATTAAATTATTAATAAAGGAAGTAGTTAAAGTTATAAATATTAGGTTAGCAGTATTAGTAGCGGTTTTAATAAATATATATAAAGATATAGTAAAAGTAAAAACAATAAAAAAATATAATATATAGTTTATAATAGAGTTAATAAATAAAATAAGTATTTTATAAATATAATAGATACTTTTTAGTGTAAATAATATAGTAAAGATAAAGGCAATAGCGGAGATAATAGTAGAGGTAATAGTAAAAATATTTTAAAAATAATTAATATTTAAAAGTTTTAGGAGGGCCTATATATAGTTTCTTAGTTTCTTTAGTGCGTAGGCTAGGTAAATAAGTAGGTATACTTAGTGTCGCATTATAATATTATTATAGGTAAAAAAAGAGATATAATTATAAATAAAAATTATTAACTATTATTAAATATTATACTACTTATATATATGTAGGCAAAGTAAAAAGTAATAAAAATAAATATAATTTCTATTTTATATAAAAATAAAGTTAAAAAAGGTAACTAATAGGTTATAATAATAGTTATCGACCTAATTATATTAAATATATAGTTTATATTTAATTATTTTAGTTTTTTTACTATTAAGGTGTATTATATTAATTATAACTAGCGACTTTAAAAAAAATTATTTAATTTTATTCTAATACGCGCAAGGCATACTAGTATTTTTATAATAATAAATATACTATAAGTATTATTAAAGATAAATACTAAATTACGCCTCTAAGCTATTACTTATAATAATACTAGTAATAATAATACGCTTACTTATACTATTTTAAAAAAACTAGTTAGTAAAAGTATCTTTTAGCGCTTAGAAGAGAATATTTTATTATATTTAGTATATACTATTAATCTTATTATTTAAAATATTATTAAGTATTTTAAGCTAGCAGTATTACCTACAGTTTTTTTTTTTTTTTTTTATATATATAATAAAGTTACTATTAGTAACTACCTAATTAGGAAGGAAAGTGTTATATATACTATAAAACTTAACGACCGACTCTTAAAGGTACTATACTAAGCCTAATTAAGAAAAGTAGTACTTACTAAGATAGGTATATAATAACTGCTTAATAGTACTTAATAGTATTATAGCTTAGTAATTTATTATTTTATATTAACTTATACTTACGTATTTACTGTTGTAACTAATACTAAGTAGGTATTTATAAAAAAAAAATATAAGAAAATATTTATCTACGGTACGTATTATAATAGTATTTAATAACTAATATACGTACTCTTAATATATCGTAAAATAGCTTACTAGTAATATATATATAAATAGTTTACGGCGTACACTGTAAAGCGTATATATATATTTTACTAAACTAAATAAAATAAGTAAAAGAAAATAATAAAGAAGTTAAAATTATAATAACTAATCTTTTATAACTAGCGTAGAGTAACGTAGGTAATGCTTATACTGCCTTTAGCTTAATACTATATAATAGTATACTCAGTATAACTAAAATATAGTATATACTTATAATAGCTATTACTAAAAGACTAAAGATTTAACTAAAGTATAAATAACGAGATAAAACGCCTTATAGATTAAATAAGGAGCTAGTATTACTAATACTTTTAAATACCTACTAAATACTTAAAGTATAAAGTAGTATATAATAACTATTTTAGGCGTAATTATTACTATTTTAGCGAGTCTACTACTAAAACTAATAACTCGTAAAGCTTTTATAAACGAATAAAGACTTTATATAAAAGTAGTAAAATAACTTAAAAACTCTATATAAAGGTAGGCTAAATAACTTTAAGTATATTATAGAGCTGCGGGTATATAATATTATAAAAGCGTAGTAGGTAGATAACGCTTATATACTAAAAAATTTTTTAAATTAGAGATAATGGCTGATAGGTCTAGAGTAATAAAAATAAATAGCCAAGTATATAACTAAATAAAATAGAATATTTTATATTAATTATTTTATTATAATTCTAAAACTTCTAGGTCTCTATCGAGACCGGTACCTATAGTTAAAAATATAAAAATATTATAAAAATAATATATTTAGGAAATAAAAGCGTAGGAATTTATTTTAAACTTTTTTTATAAAGTACGTACGCTTTTATTATATATATTTATTATATACTAAGTAATTACTAGATTTGGGCTATTTATATTACTATTAACGTATTACTATAACGTTATAAGCGTTTTATTACTATATAATAATATTTACTATTTAAAAATAGTTATCTATTATCTTCGACGTTAAAGTATAATAAAATTTAATATTTAATATATATACGCGCGTACTTAAAATCTATAAATATATTCATGAAGGCATGCATATACTCCTCCTTTTTTGAAACCTCTTTTGGTCGCCTACACAGCCACCACAGCCACACTATTTGTTCGATTAATATATAAATATATAAATATATTAATAAATAGCTAGAATAAAAGATTATATTTAATATAACTATTAGCGCGGCCGATAGTAATATAGCTAAAATAGACTTTTATAATTTTTAGTAACTTAAACTATTTTTTATAAAGTAGTATTATCTTAAACTATTTACTAAAATACTAAAATATTTTAAAAATACTATAAATTTTATTAGTAAGAACTAAACATCGTAAATTTAATATATTTAGTATATAAATAACTATCTCTTTAATTTTTTAGATAAGATAATAGTTAAATTAAATAATAAGAACCTAAAACGTAGAAAGAATATTATATAACTAATTTTTTAACACATTAAGTATAAAGGTATATATATACTCCTTCTTTTTTAAAACCCCTTTTAGTCGCCTTGAGCTACTATAGCTACACTATTTATTTAATTAATATATAAATATATATATTAAATAACTAAAAATAGTATAATTTATAACTAAAAGTAGTTATACTAAATTAAGTAAATACTATTTAAAAATAAATATAGAGTAAAGGTTTTTAATTAACTATATAATTATTCTTAATTTCATATAAAAGTTTATAGTATATAAGGTATAATTATTATATATTTATATACTAATTAAATAAAAGTATAGCTATAGTAGCTCGGGGCGACTAAAAAGAATTTTAAAAAAGGAGAAGTATATATATATCTTTATACTTAATATATTGAAAAAGAGGTATAATTATTATAAATATTTATTATAGCAGAACTCTAACTATTAGTTTAAAATAATATATAAAAACTCTACTATAAATATATCTATTAAAAATAATTTTTTAATTATTTTAATTACTTTAATAATAATAAATATATAAGTTATATACTAGTATTAAACCACTTTATATAATAACTATAAAATAGTAAGTGGTTTTAGAAGCTTACTACTTTATTAAATAATTTTTTAATCTTAAGTTAGATATTTTTTATAAAAGAAGCTAAAAAGGCTAGGAGCTAAATATTTAAAAAAAAAATTTATT
The DNA here is from genome assembly GCA_030770415.1 of Pleoardoris graminearum. Lineage (NCBI taxonomy): Eukaryota > Fungi > Ascomycota > Dothideomycetes > Pleosporales > Didymosphaeriaceae > Pleoardoris > Pleoardoris graminearum. The sequence goes on along the minus strand of JASEKS010000107.1, from coordinate 287,624 downwards.
CAAGTACTACTTCCGTAAATATAACTAATAGTTTTAATATATTAAATTAATAGTAGGTATATAAATATATATTTTCTTAACTAGTTTAAAGCGGGGTAGTATAGTAGGCATATACCTAAAAATACTAAAATTTTTAAAATTTTTAAGGTTTTCTTATATATTAAGGGTTTAATTCTTTTTTTTATTATAGCATTTTTTAAATGCGCCTACTTTACTAGTAAAAAGTAAAATTTTTAGAAGTATAGAGTACTACTAAAGAATTAATATAAAGCTATAAAAAAGCTAAAATTTCTATTTAAAACATATTATATTTTTAGGTATCTTACTATCTAAAGTTAGATAAAATAAAAATTTATTTTTAAATAAACTTAGTATAGCAAACTAGCCCTAATTAAGTAATAAACTAATAATTTAATATAATGTTATTTAGTAATATATATTAGTTTAAAAATTAAAGAGCTAGTTATTAGTTTACTTAGGAGATAAAATACTTTTCTTAATAATTAGGTAGCCTTAATATAAAAGACTTATTTTAAAAAAAAAAAAAAATATAGTTTAAATTATAAATAATATACTTATTATACTAGTTACGTAAGTTAGTATTAAATATATTTTTAATATTACTAAAAATATTATTAATAATTAGATATATTAAATTTCTATATAAATAGTTTAGTAAATAATAATTTTTATTAATTTAATTTTTTAAGAGACGGGAGAATAAACTAGACTATAAAATATAATAATAAAAATAAAAAATAATAAAACTCTTTATAATAAAATTAATAATTTATTAAACGTTTTAGTACTTTAGAAGCTTATTAAAAAATATATAAAAAATATATATAGTATAGATAAAGATTTAATAGAAAATATTAAAAACTATAAAAATAAATTACTCTTTCTTTTATAAAAGCGTTAAAAGTATATACGCTATTATAAGGTACTATAATTAATAATTTTTATAATTTAATTTTTATAAATATATAAACTAAACTAGAGTTTTATAATATATTTAATTTAGTAATTTTTAAAAACGAAACTTTAATAATTTTAACCTAATTCTAACTTCTAGTTTATATAATTTTAATTTAACTCTAACCCCTAGTCTATATAATTTTAACTTAACTCTAACCTCTAGTTTATATAATTTTAACCTAATTCTAAGTTATAGTTTATATAATTTTAATTTAACTTTAATTTAATACTAAATAACTCTAACCTATTTACTAGCGTATTTTAATTTATATTTATAAGTTAGTAACTACTTATAATTATTCTAGAAATTATTAATAATTACTACTTATAATTATATATAAAATAATTAGATATTACTAGACGTATAAACTCTAAAACTAATAGAGTTATTAAATAGTTATCTAATATCTATAATCCAATATTTAGCTATTAAAATAAATTTAACTATCTATCCTATACTTTATACTATATTATTAACTTTTATTTAAAGGTACTTTACTATATTATATTTTTATAGCTTTTTTTTATTTTTAAAATATTTTATTATTATATTAATTTTAGCTAAACGCCTATTATACTAACTGCTTTTAGTAATAGTAATACTTTAAATTAAAATAAAATCTAAAATTAATTAAAACGTAATCCTTCTACTTACGTATAGCTTATTAATAAGTTTTATACTAACCTACGTATACGTAAACTTTTACTAAAAAATAGTCTTTTTAAGTATATTATTATTAGTTACTTTAAAGCGTTTTTTAGTACCCTATTATCCCTTATAATTTTATATATAATTATATATAAATTTTAAACTAATAAAATAAAGACTATATAAAAATAAATAGTTTGAAAAAAAGAACTAAAAAACCTAGTATTATTAAAAGAGTTAAAGGTAATAAAATAATCTAAAAAGTAAGCTAATAAAATAAACTGAATCTATTAGTATATTTATAAAAGCTAAAAAAAAAAAAGATTTAAGTATTATAAACTTTAAAGCGGCCTAATAGAGCGTATAGATTAAATAAGTATATACTTTTATTTTTATTTAGTAAGTATTATTAACTAAATAATAAATACTATAGACGGTATAAGTACTAATAATAATAAGTATAACTTTTCTTATTTTATAAAATTATTAAACTAGATATATACGTAACTTATTTTAGTAAATTTTTATAATATTATTATTTTAGTAAAAAATTTAATAAGTAAGATAAAAACTTACGTAAAATTAGCTAAAAAAATATTATTTTAAATTATATAATAAATCTATAATAATATTATTAGTTTATAATATTAATAAGTAGGGTAAAACACGATAAAAATAAAATATAAAAAAATATATAAGTCTTTTATACTTTTACTTAAGAGTAGTTAATTAATATTTAATATTACTTTAATACCGGTAACTAAATTATAATTATAAAAAAAACTTAACTATTTTATAAAATTATACTATTTTATCTTTTATATTAGTTATATATTTTTTATAAAGGAATATATATACTCTTTTTTTTTTAATTTTTTTTAGTCGCCTATACAACTACTATAGCTACACTTCTTTATTTAATTAATATATAAATATAGCTATATATTTATTAGCGCTAAAGATTTCTTATATTTATAAAAAAAAAGGTAAATATAACTTTAATTTTTAAAAAAATACTTATAAACACTATTTTTACTACTTATTAATTTCTTTTCTAATAGATATTTTAATAATTAAATATACTATTAATTATATTAATAATTCTTTTTAAACTACATAAAAGGCTAAAGTTATTTTAAAATTTAGTACTAATCTATTTTATAAAGAAACTTAAAATTTTTTAAAAATTAAAATACTAAATGCCTTTAGAGGGCCGCTATAATAGTTTAATAATATTAAAATTAATTTTAAGTAGACTATTTAGTAGCCTAAGTAGTTTTTTATGAAAATTTTTAATTATATTTATCTTTTTTTAAAAAAAGCTAAATATTTTTAAAACTAATAAAGATTTTGAATATATATAAAATTTTATAAGCTAATTAAATAAAAATTTTTATACTAGAGTATAGACTTTAGAGAAATAATAAATTAATACTATTACTAAAATAAAAAAAAAACCTAATTTTTTTAATTATTATAAAACACGACAAATATTACTAATTTTAAAATATAAAAGCCTAAAATAATATATATAAAATATAAAAGTATTTACTAAACTTTAAAAATATTTTAAATAAAACTAATAAATATAATTAGGTACTAATTAGTTTATTAAATTATTAATGAAAATAAAATTTTTTACTAGTATACTAATATATTACTCTTATAGTAAAAAAGACTACTATATTTTTAACTACTAATATAATAATAAGCTAATAACTCTAAAGTTTAAAAAAGTAATTAATAAAGCCGCGTTATTAATCCGGATAAAAAAAATAAAAATAAAAATAATTATAATATTTATTACCTATATTAGAACTATTATAAACTATGTATTAATAATATCTAAAATTAAGTATATTAATAGTTTATTTAACTAGTTATATAATTAATTTAAGGGGATAGGTACTCTAAAAGCTAAAATTATAAATATAGACTATATTTAAACTTTAATATATTTAGAGTTAATTTTACATTTTATAAATACTAAGCTAGTAAAGGAGATCGGCTTAAAAGTAACTACTCTTAATAAATTATTAGTATAAGTAGTAAATAGTTTTAATATAATTATTTATATTATTATAGTTACTAAAATATACTTAACTAACTTATATAATTAAAATTAAACTTATTTATTTTAATTTATATTTAAAGATTTCTATAGTAAAGGTATATCTATTTTTTTTTAAAAACCTATTTTAGTCGCCCCGAGCTACTATAACTATATATTTTATTTAATTAATATATAAATATATATAAATTTCACTTAATATAAATTTTTTTATATCTATTTTAGTTTAATTAAAAAAATCTAAAGATAAATATTATATTTTAAAAATCCTCTTTAGCGGTAATATAAAAAAAATTACTTTTAATATAAAAATTATTTTTAAAAGTATAAATAAGTTTAAGCATACTATATATAATTTAAATACCTAAGTATATATATACCTAACAGGTATAATAAAATTCTAATCTAAAATAAACTAAATAGGTATAAGAAATATTTTATACTACTTAAGTATTTTAATTTTTTAAATTAAACTATAAATAATAACTTTATAAATTTTATAGTATAAATTAAATAATTTAAAAATTAATTTTAAATTTAATACCTCTCCGCTATACTATTTTATATATAACTTTTTAGTTACTAAGCTAGAGGTTCTTAAAAAGTATATAATTAAATACCTTAAATATAAAATAATTTAGTAATTAAAATCCCCTACTAAAGCCCTTATTCTTTTTATAAATAAAAAAAAAGTAGTTTTAGGCTCTATATAGACTATAAAAGCCTTAATAAAATTATAATTTAAAGTTATAGTATGTTTTTACTAATTATAAAATTACTAAACTATTATATATTTATATATTAATTAAATAAATAGTATAGTTATAGTAGTTCGGAGCGACTAAAAAGAGTTTTAAAAACAATAAAGTATATATATATTTTTATAAAAAACTATTATATAAAAGTATAAATTTATACTAAATATAACTTATAGAAAGCTTACTATTATATTTATATTATAAACAGTAATAAGAAAAAAATTATATTTTATATAATATACAGCTATTTTAAATATATACTTATACTTTTTAGTTTAATAACTATATTTACGTAGTTCTAGTAGTTTATATTTATATATTAATTAAATAAAAAGTATAGCTATAGTAGCTCGGGGCGACTTAAAAGAAGGTAACCTATATTATATATTTTAATAATATACTTATCTTCTTAAACACTAAAAAAGAATATAAATATTATATAAAAAAGGTATTATAGTATTTATATAAAGTAAATAAAAGTATATATATACTCCTCTTATTTTAAACCCCCTTTTAATTACTCTAAACTATTATAACTACACTATTTATTTAATTAGTATATAAATATAAATATTATATAATATTTATATATTAATTAAATAAAATATATAGCTATAGTAGCTTAGAGTAACTTAAAATAAAATTTAAAAAAGGAGAAGTATATATATATATTTATTAAAAAATATTATATAAAGTAATATTTTACCTAAATCTAAAAAAGTACTTTTAGTATATTACGTATATTAAATATTTTAGTTTTATAATTTTACTTAAAAGCCTTTTAATAGTCCTAACTTAAATAAAAATAACTTAAAATTAGCCTAAACTAATTTATATACCCGATATTTATATTTTTATTAATTTATAAACTATTATAATAGATTTATAAACTAATTATTTTAATTAGCTTTATTATTAACTAAATTAATATAAAAGGTACTAAATAGCACTAAAAGCGGGCGAACTATAAAAAGAAAAAAAATATTTATATTAATATTAGCGATGCTAGTAAAAAAGCTTTTAAAAAGTTTTATAATATTTTTTTTAAAACACTAATACTCTTATACTTTAAGTATAAAAAGTAGACTTAAATTAAAATAGACGTTTTTAATAAAGCTATTAGTACTATTTTAAGCTAATTAGTATTTAAAAGAGATAGATTAGTTTTGTAGTAGCTAGTTAATTGTTATTTAAAAATAGTAAATAGCAGGTAGTACTATTATAATATATATAATAAAAAACTTTTTACTATTATAAAAAGTATTAAAAACTAAAAATAATACCTATAAAATTTTTATATTAAAATTTTTATAAATTATAATAATCTATTATAGTTTATATAAATAAAAATCTTATTACCGTATTAGATATAGGTATTTTTTTTAAAGTATTATTTTAACGTATTTTATAAAATAGAGTTTATAGATCTAACTAATACTTTATTTTACTACTTTAATTATATACTATAATTTAAAATAGCTACGTATAAATATAATATAGCCTTTATAGAACCTATAAAAGAGTTATTCTATTTTTTTAATATAAAGGTTAATAGGATCGCGGTTATTAAAATAATAATTAATATATAAATATACTATAAATATAACTTAAAGCCTTTATTAATATATTAAGTATAAAGGTATATATATACTCCTCCTTTTTTAAAATCCCTTATAGTCGCCCCAAGCCACTATAGCTATATTATTTATTCGATTAATATATAAATATATAACTTAAAGCTTAACATAAAAATTTAAAACTTAAGGCTACGTAATTTACTTATAGAGAAAATAACTATTATAAAGTACTTAATAGACTTAAAAAATATACAGTTAAATCTATTTAAAAATAGTAATAATAATATATAATAAATTAATTTAAAAAGTACTAAGTTAAAATTAATAAAATTAATACGGCCCTACAGTTTAAAAAATAAAATAAAAGTAATTATAAAATATTATATATATATTTATATACTAATCGAATAAATAGCAAAGCTGTAATTAGTTAAAATAACTAAAAAAGGTTTTAACAATAAAGGAGTATATATATGCCTTTATTATAAAATACTATAATAGTCTTCTTTTAGAGTATTTTAGTATAAAATAAATCTTTAAACGCGTCTAGCGTAAATATATATAAATAAGTATATTTAAGGATATTATTAACTATATTTATAATTATAAGCACTATTAGCCTGCTAATATAAAAATATATAAACTATATAATTTTCTTTATCTACTTTTTAGTTTTTATAGACGATAGTAATATATAATTATAAATTTTATTATAAACTTACCCTCTAGTTACTTTACTAAAATTATTAATAATAATATTATTATAATTATAAACTAGTTTTTTAAAATAGACTATTACGTACTAGTAAAAATAAATTAAAATAATATTAATTTAGCTTAGTCCTAAATCTATAAAGTTATATAATTTTATAAAAACTTAAAAATAGTACTATTTAATAGAGGTCCGTGTATATATGTAAATTATTAATATTTTTTTTTATTATTTAAATTTAAAATAAATCTTATCCTCTATATTTTATTTAGAGATAAATTAGTAAATAAAATAGTAAAATAAAATTTATATATAGTAGTTTTATATCTTTTATTACCTAAAGTAAAATAATTATACGTTATAAATCTCTTATATAGAATTTACTTATAATAATAGTTAATATTTTATTACTAAATATACACCCTTTTAAGTCTACTATAGATATAATCTAAAAAAGTTAAATTAGCCTTTATAGGGGCTAAGTAAGAAAAAAAGTTTTTAAGTTTTTTCTTAGTCTCTAAACTTATTAATATCTATAATAAAGCTAAACAAAAACTAGAGATAATATAAAAGTAGTAAAAAGTATTTTAAAATTAAAAGTGTTTTCTCCTAAACCTAAAAATAAAAATTAAGATTAGATTTTAAATTATAATATATAATTTATAAAATTAAGTAAAAATATTAATTAAAAATAGTTAGATTCTAGTATAGTAGTTAGGTATATAGGTAGTCTACCTACTATATATAAAATTAAGCTTATAAGTCTAAAATAAGTCTATTTAGTCTTTTATCCTTTATTATTAAAAGTATATAAATCTTAGGGCACACTACTATACGAGTAAAAACTATTAGCTAATATATTATACTAATTTATTAATAATATATATAATATAAAATATATTATAAATTATAATATAAAGATATACACATACTCCTCCTTTTTTAAAACCCCTTCTAGTTGCTCTAAGCCACTACAGCCATACTATTTGTTGGATTAATATCTAAATAAATAAATTATAAATATAATAAATCTAGTTAATAAAAATACTTTATTAAATATTAAGACTACTTAGAAAAAGAGAATATTTAAAAACTAAAAGTTTTAATTAGTATAAAACCGTTAAAAAGTTTTTAAAATAATTTAAAATTATTTCAAAAAAATTTATAACAACTCTAGTAAACTAAATAATATAAAAATAAAATAAATCTTCTATGAAGAGTAATAATCTATTTAAGAATATACTAGTATAATAAAACTAGGACTGGTCTTCTAAAAAGAGGATAATAGTTTAAAATAATCCTATATAGACTCTAAAAGAGTTAGAAGATTTTTTTCTTTTTAGTAATTATAGGTACTAAATTAGTTTAAAAAAAACTTTTAGCGTAGATTAATAATTTCTTTTAAACTACTTTAGGACTATATTTTTTATATAAAATAGAATTATTAATTTCTACTCTTATAATTCTATATATATTTTTTATAAAATGTTTAGTAACGTAAATAGCCCTATTAAGAATTAGAGTAGTTTAATACTATAATAAAAAAATTATAAAAAATATATAAGTATACTATAGTAAAATAAAAATTATAATTATTAAAAATTAGTACTATACAACCTATACAGGGGGGTAACAAAAAAAAAGTTTAATTAAAAAAAATACCTTTTTTAAATTAATATAACTTTTTAGTTATAAGGCCTAAAAATAGGAAAAAAAATACTATTTTAAAGACAAAGACTAGTAGAGTCTATTTACCCTGTTAGGGGCTGTTTACTAAGTGGTTTAGGGGTTAAAACAATTAGTAAATATAGAAAATTGTTAGGACCCTACTTTAAGTTAGTATAACTTTTTATTTAAGGTGTAAAATTAGCTTATTTTTATATATATAATAATAGATACTAAGTTTTAATAGTATATTAAATATTTTTATATATTAATATATTAATTATATAATTATATATAAAAGTTACTTTTTTACATTTTTAATAATAAACTAGTAAATAATAAATTACTAATACTTAGTATAGTAGCCTTTAGCTTCTATAACCGCCTTATAACGGTTAGGAAGAGATAAAATATAGTTATTAATAACTTTTTATAGTATATTCTACTACTTCTTATTAATAACTCTTTTAAAGGCCTCTATACTTTGTATACTAGATCCTACACCTAAACTAGCCTCTTTATTATTATTTACCCTTTATTTTAAATAACTCTATATATTTTCTATAGGGGCTAAATCAGGGCTATAGGCTAGGTAAAGAAATAGTTTAATTTTATTATTTTTAAACCAGTTTAAAACGTCCTTTATTATATAAATAGGGATATTATCTTATTAAAATTAGTGACCTAAAGTAATATTAGTATAAAGTTTATAATTATAATATAATATAATAATATATATATATATATATATATATATATTATTATATTAAAAAAAGAACTAAAAAACCTATTAAGTTACTTACCCCTTTTTATATAGAGTTTAAGCTTAGGTATAAGGACTTAATTTATATAGTCCTTACTAGTAAAAAAAGTAGAAAAATTAGGTATTTTAGTAAATACTAAATTACTTCTATCTCTTCTCTAAATTACACCCTAAACTTGTAGTTTAAGGTCTTATCCTATAAAATAATTAATATAATTAATATTAAAAAACTAAAAACATAACTTAAAAATATATAAAAAGTTATATACTTTAATATTTTAAAAAGTTAAAATAACTTACTTTATAATTAGCTAACAGCCAGTTCGTTTCTAACTCTATTATTATCTTTTTTTCTATAATATCGTCTATTTTACTGTCCCTTTTATATTACTAACTTATTAGAAAATATGATCTTTTTTAAATTTATATTTTTTATATTTTTTATAGTCTCTTTAGCGTATTTTAATCTTTTTTTAGCATTTTCTTTATTAATTATTAGTTTTTTTTTACTTATATTAATACTATAATCCTCCTCTGTTAAAATCCTTTATAAGGATCTTTTTAAGATATTTAGACTATTATTTATTAATAGTCTTTTATTTTCTTTTTTAGGGCTTCTAGTTAAGTTCCTATTAATTACTTTTTTTTCTCTTTTAGTTACTTTAGTAACTCTACCCCTTTTAATCTTTTTTATATTATAATTATCTTTCTTTTTCTTTTTAATTCTATTTATAGCGCTATAAATGGTTTGTAGAGACTTTTCTAAAGTAGTAGTAATTAAAAAAGAAGAATTATTTACTTTTAAAAGAAGTTTAACTTTAGATTTAAGTTTTGAAAAATTTAGCGCTATTTTAAGGAAATAGGAGTTTAAGTTTATAAAAGTAAAAAGATATTATAATGTACTATAATATTACTAATATATTACGTAATTATTAATTATATAAGGCTTAGCACTATTTTTATAATTAATATAATTTTATTATTAGATTACTAATATACTTTAAAAAAACTAGTTACGTGACCTATACTAGGGCGAAAATAGTATAGTTAAAATTTTAGTTAAATATATTTACTAACTAAAAAGTTAGAGGAACCTAAAAAAGGGGTTAAAAAAATTGCTATATTTAGGTAATATTAGTTTATTACAGGTAATATATATTACGTAACTAAAATCCTAGCAATAATCTCTATAATTTTCTCTTTAAAACGGTATTATTTATGTATTTTTAGGCTTACTAATTAATTTTATATAAATTTTTAAAAAAGGTATCTTTTTTAATTGAACTTTTTTTTGTTACCCCCCTGTATTACTATATTAAAAGCCTATTTATTATAGTAATAACTATAGAGATATAAAAAATTATAAACTTATTTAACTATTTACTAAAAATACTATAATAGTAATATTTCCTATTATATAACCTCTAACAATAGTTATTAAGAAATATAGCTAACTAATAATAATTATATAAAGAGAGGTAAAGTATAGCGTTAAGACACTAGTCTAAAAAAGGTATAGGCTGAACTACTAGTAATAACTATTAAAAAAATAAATTATATTACTTTTTATATAATAATTAGTGCTAAGTTAAATATTAATATATATAACTTTTTTACTTTTATTACTATTAATAGATATAGAACTTATACTAGTAAAACTAAAAATTTAATAATCGTAATAGTTATAATAAAAAAAAAATTTTTAATAAAAAGAATACTATAAAAGCCTAAATCTAAATCTAAAACTAAATAGTATAATTAGTAGCTTACTAGTTCTATTTAATCTCTAAACTAATTAAAGTAATTATATAGAAAGTACTAAACTTTTAAAATACGTATTAGTAATTAAGTATATTAGAAAGTACTAAATTAGTTTAAGTAACGCTATTATACTACTATAAGAAATACTTACGCCCTCTATACTTTTTTTAAAACTTATTTATAGGTTATTAGAGTTATTATTAATTCTTCTCTATTTTTATTTTTTTTTAAGATTATATTAGAATAGCTACGCCTATAAAAATAATACTAAACTTAATATAATTATTAATAAAATAAAAAGTACTACTATAAGTATAAAACTTTTTAGAACATCTAATATTATTATTATATAATATATTATATTTATATATTAATTAAACAAATAGTGTGGCTGTAGTAGCTCGGGGCGACTAAAAGGGGTTTTAAAAAAGGAGAAGTATATATATACCTTTATACTTAATATGTTAAAAAAGAATATTATATAATAATTAGCAGAATTTACTATAAATATATATAAACTATTTATTTATACTATTAAATCTGCTATAATTTACTCGTAAATATTCTTAACTCTTTTATTAGCTTAATTTTTTTTTTAATTTACTTATATATTTTAGTCTTATTAAAAGACTTAGAAGCTATTAGCTTAGTTATATACTATAATTAGCCTTCCTAGAGAATCGTAGAGTACTTAATATAATATAAATTTACAATTTAATACTTATATTTTATAAATAAGGCTTTATATATTATAGAGTATTACTTATACGCCTTTCGATCTATAGTAAAACACTTATTTTTATTACCTTTTATAGCTTTACTAATAGCTATCTCTAGCTACTTAAAATAGGGGAGTTAGTTATATAAAAACTAAATAGTATAATTAGTATAATATAGTACTTAATAGTATTAAATTAGTACTTACTATATAATAAGAGACGTTCTTTTTAAAATATAAGAGATAAGTTTTATTCTAGTAACTTTTATAAATTAATAATTTTTATTTATCTTTATTAGAGTTTACTAAATACTAGTATTCTTAGTCTAAAATATTATATTTTACTATAAGCTTAATATAGCTAATATAGGGTAACTTAGTACATTATCTATTTTTTTTAAATTAACTAAATATAGTAATTTTTAAATATTTTTCATTTAAAAAGTTTTATAGTAATATAAACTAAAACTTTATAATATACGTTAAAAATTAATATATAGAAGCTACTTACGCTTTAGTATAACTATATAGTATAATTAATACTAGATTTTACTACTTTACGCCCTATATAAAATATTTATCTTTAGAAAATATTATTAAAACTAAAATAGAAAGTAAGAGTAAAGATTTCTAAAATTTAATTTTATAGCTAAAAGTGCTAAAATACTAACGCTAGTAGAATAATATTATTAATTAACTTATTATATAATTAACTAAATTTAGTAAATATTATAAAAGATAAATAGTACTAAATATTACTAAATACTAATCTATAAAAAATTTTTTTAAAAAGGGTACTTAATTTTATTATTTAATACTATTATACTAAAATAGTCTAAAAAGTGCTAAATAAGTATATATAAATTATATATATTTATATTACTTACTTTTAGGCTAAAAGCGGTTTTAAAAAAAATAATATTATAATTTAAGTATTTTTACTCTAGATAGGAGTATACTTATATAATAAAAAATATATAGTTTACACTATAGGGCTTTAGCTAAATAGTAATTTATTTTACTATTTTTATAAATAATATATACTTATTTTATTTTATATATTATACTATACTACTATTTTATACTAATTCCTTACACTTAGCTTTATATAAACTAGTAAATAAATTAGTTTTAAATATACTATATTTGATTTTACCTAGGTAAAAATACTAAAATGTTTTACTTAAACAAGACCTAGTGTTAACCTAATCAGTTAACCTAACCCTAACCCCTACCTATTTACTAGTGTAGGTCTAGCGATTGTTTGAGCAGTAGTTCCTGCCCAGCCCCACGCCAGGCTTGCACGGCATGCCAATAGCGAGGAGACGGGCGGAACGCACCCGCGGGGCAACTGCGGCGATGACCGAGCCGCCGTCTTGCAGTTCGAGTTGGTCTTGCAGCTTGCGCGGCGCACTGCCCTTTTTGGCACAGGCAAACTATTGGTCTGATGGGCGCGAGATGAAGCTTGTCGCTGGAAACCCAGTGAACCTGGTGTTGGCGCGGGCGCAGCATCGCACGGAGGAGACCCGAGTTGGAGCACGTCGTTGGACGGGAGCCGCGGTGTGAATGGACCCGCAGCACCGCTCGCTGCGCGCCGACGCAGGGACGACGGTGGAAAGCTGCCTGACGGGCGGTCAGCATTGCAAGCCGTGTGATCCAAGTTTGGCATTGGATAAAGCGTTCCAGGCGGTAGAGCAGCGGGAGAACGAGTAACGATACCCAAGACCACAGTGGCTAGCGTATGCAAGGTGTGGGCTGATGTGTAGATCAGAGACAGGGCAGTTGGCGCAGGAACTTATGGCTTGTGTTGTACAATTAATTTCGTCGAGTCTTTGTTGCTTGCTATGCTATGCTCATGCCATCTTCCTCGTACACGCATCATGTCTTAGACATACATTGTACGCATCGGCTGGTCCGCGCTGGCTCAGCCCAACGCGTGCACATGCCGCCGAGAGCTTGGGGTATCCGTCTGTTCACTGATCCCAAACAAAACCGGACGCCCACGCTATGCTAAAAGGAGAGATTGATGCCTCGTTCACAGCCAACCGTAGCCATATCCAGTGTCCCGCACTGGGATGGAAGGCTGTTTAAGGTGTTGATACCACCATTCTTTGGTGACGCTGTCGTCCTCGACGAAGAAGAAGCTCTGCCCCTCCAGGTTACTAGGGGGATTCGTCTTCGCCTGATAGACCGGGGTCATTGGGGCCGGCGGCGGAAGTAGTTCCTCTTCGCCGTCATCCGAACTAACATCGTCTTCCTGATTCTCATCTGCGTCTTCTTCTGGCGGCTGCCACGTCTCTTCAAGTTTAAGACCCTTTCCAGTCGCCTCACGAACTGAGCTAGCCCAGTCGAGGGAAGTATCGGGGAGGTCATAAAGGCCCATTCCAACAAGCTCTTTCCCTGAGTCTTCCCTATTCGCATCTACCAATTCACCTTCATGTTTGGTGGGGTGTTGAATAGGAAGGAACTCTGTTGAGACGTTCTGCGAAGCTTTTGCTTGGTCCTGGTTTCTGCGAGCCCATTCTTGGAGATACCACGGCATAGGTTCCGCGGCTGGCGTTGAAAACGAAGAGGGGGCATAGGACTGCTGGGTTTGCCAGCTTGAATCAGAATCTTGTGAGCCTCGATGTGGCTCGTAGCCGGTTGCGTACGGGTAGTGCCGTGTGGCTTCGGCACAAAGGGAGTTTCTCGAAGATAACGAATAGAAGTCGGACGCCTGGCCAGACGTCCGGGAAGAAGTTGAGTAAGTACAAGGGAAGTTTTGGGATTGGTCAAGCACGTTGGATTGACCTCGAATATTGAACCGAGTTGAGGGATGCCAGGTCATTGGACGGGAGGTGACTGGTTCAGGAGCCGGTCCGACAGTGTCTTCGTCGCCAGTGATTCCCATCATCATGTTGTAATGGTCATCGAGGGTGGCGTAGAGTTTTGCTCCAGTCGTGGTTTTCCTCCGTTCCACAGTTCTCGGGCTGTTGTGATTGCTCCTAGACTTTTCGACGCGGTAGAAATGACCTGATTGGCTGGCGGAGTTCCGTGACGTACGGTGTGCCGTGTGAGAGCTAGGCATGTATGCAGTCATGTCGAATGGCGACAGTGCATTGTTCATGGCAGGCGAAGGGGGCAGATATGTTGGGGGAATTTGGTGTGCCAGGCGATCGAGAGTCACGGACGGTATGATGGGAGAGGTTGTTGGTGGACATGGGGCATGTGCATAAGTATATCTAGGGGAGTGCCAAGGGATGGAGATGAGTAGGATGGATGGGAGATTTTACAAGGACGGCTAGGATGCAAGGCAGGGAGCCAGGAGAGCCTAGGCGAAGGGAAGGGCAAGCGTACCCAGAAGGGCATAAAGCGCAGGCAAGGAAGCGGTGGCAGATGGCCACCAAGGGATGTGAAGGAACGGCACTACTGGGACGGCCAGGCGGCTCGCGAGGGCGGCAGCTGATGGACCAATTCATCGTGGTGGATGCAGGCGACGAGAAGAAAGGAACGCCCATTTGTGATCGAATCACAGGGCCGACAGACCAGCATGGCGCAAGTTGCAACGACGGCATCCGTGCATGCGCGAGGAACCTCCACATGGCGGACTGGGTGGTGCGACGGGGGGCTCGGTGCTGCTAAATGTGCGACTCGTAGCAGGCGGGCTAGGGTGGCGGATCGGCGAGCGTCGTGTGCATGTCGGCAGCGTGTGAGGCCAACGAGGCGGTCAAGGAGGCGTGTTTAGCCGCTTGCGAGGAGGCCGATTTAGCCCCTCTCGGGCGGGTGACGGAGTGGGCATGGCGTTTGAGAGATGCAGCTTCGATGGGGTTCCAGGGGCTGGGGTGCGCCGCGGCGGTAGGCGCAGCGTGATTGGCGGGCAGCAGCGAACAGCTTCCAGAAACCCGCGCGACGTGGCCGGCAGCCCTGCGCACTGAACGGGCGGCGAGCACAGGCGGCGCCGGTTTCATGGATCGGCTTCCAGGGACAGGAGAGGGCCAGGCGGCTGCGTGTGCCAGGACTGCCTTCCCCACCCCGGGTCGTGCTTGCTGAAACTGTGCAGCCCGCCAGCCCAGCGCCTTCCCTGGCCAGCGCTCGCGCCTGCCTCTCCACAAAGCCACGGAAAACCTTGGAACACGCTCGCAGACTGCAACACCAGCCATGGCATTATTGATCATGCCTGCGAAACGACCAGCACTGCAGCCCGGCGTTGCCCGGCCGCGATCCCTTCGCCCACCGCCTGCACCACCAAGCCAGGCCGCCATGACCTCGCCGCCTGCATCGTGTGCCAGCTGCCTAGATTGTACACTCACCACCGCCGCACCCGTCCTGCACACGTCAGTCGTGGGGCACGGTTGGAGCCTGCAACGGGCCCATCACGTCTCGGTGAAGCAACAATGACAGCCACACTTGAGGCTGTTCAGCGCCGACCCAGGATCCCCACGGCCTCCCAGCCCGAACCGGCAAAGACCGTTTGAGCAACTCGATAACGACGTGGTGGCGCTTTCCAGCCGAGCGCCGACACGAACCCTGACCTGGGATGCCCCAGCCCGCGGATCGACACCAACCGGCCATCATCGAGCCCGACCCCTCTGCCCGATGGCGCGCCAGAAAAAGACCGTCTCCGTGTGGGCTGCATGTGTGACCTTCCATCTCAGCCATGTCATGTCAAAACACCCTGTGCTGACGCAATGCAATCCGTTTGCGCCTAATATACGCCCCTCCACCCATGATACGCTTGCCGTATGTATGCACAATCACGATGCGACTGCGACACCGACACCATCGAAGCAACCCAACAGAACCACTTGACCCAGCGGGGCCTTGTGATAGTATTGTCTGCCTTTCCAAACGCGCGGGATGCAATCCGCACCCACCCCTTCGATAAGCGCATCCCGGCATCCGCAGCACTATTTGATCCATGTTGCAGCATGACCAGCTCGGTTTAATCTTCCCTTATGGCTACGGTCAAGCGGGCGTCGCATCACGAGACGTGGACACGGTAAGCATTGGGCAGGGGCATGCTCTTCATAGCGCGTATGCGTCTACCTACATTGGTGTCGGGTCGCAACGATGGATGTGTGCTGACCGGCGTTGGCTTGCTTCACCTCCTCAAGGATAAGGTTCTAGCAGAAGGAGCGAGCGGCGGTCGTTTACATGTCCGCGTGCTAGCGGGGGGCAATCGAATCCAGTAGGGCCGTCCATTAGCCATGGTTTTCAGCAGCGCCCCTTTGCTCGGCAGCCTATTACGACGCCTGCGGGCCAAGGAGTATTGTATTGCCTCCAACCAGGGAGCAGCGCCTGACAGCCTCAGCCCGACGTTCTGCATCGCCGGAAGTCTTTTAATGACGTACACTCATCCGTCCACGAGAAAGGTGGGTCTGAGCGTGGCGTTTACGTTGTGGGATCTGTTAGACAAACTCAAAATTGTGCGGCGGCATATGCGGCGGCTTCGGCACGACGAGCTCTTCAGCGGTCCGAGGTCTTGCGAATCCTTGCACCGTAGACCACAATCTGCGGTACAACCTCAGCTGTCGTGATCCAGACCTGCGACTGTGTACTTGAATGCCTAAGAGGATAAAGTTTCTAGCCAAGACTCGACATTCAATCGCATGGTGAGATGTGGGAGCAGGCTATCTATTCAGTTGACGTTGCCGAGAAAAACAAAAGACTATAAATTGCAGCCGCCTACCTCCGCGTGCAGGACACTAGCGACTTGCATGCACTAAGCGAAAGTGTGCATTGCCGTTGACCAAGGTATGGACGATCGCAGCCGTACTGTAATGCTTTACGTGGTCCAGACTCAGACGTTTTGAACGCTAATGCGCATTTACGGACTGCCGGCTCTGAAACCATGGCTTATATCCAGCTAGTTCCCTCGGAGTCTTTATGCTCATACACTGGGGACTGACTCAGTCGTTCACCGACAAGGAGTCTGCATCCTGTTTCTGCGAATACCCGTCCATCCGGGTTGTCGGAGGCACGGCGCATACGGACTCGATGTCGCGTCTTCCGGCGAGAAGATTGCGGCGCAGTTTCTTATAACGCGATTATAAATTAGGCGTCTATTTCTTCTATAAACTTACGAAGACTTATAACTATAAAGTTGTAAGAATAATATATTTTCTACTAAATAAGATATATAAATTTTATATATATACTTATAAAATTTAATTTTATATTAATATTTTCTTATATTAATATTTTTTTATATTAATATTTTCTGGTATTAATATTTTCTAATATTAAAAAGTAATATATATATTAGAAAAATAAATAAAGGCATACATATACTCCTCCTTTTTTAAAACCCCTTTTAGTCGCCCCGAGCCACTACAGCTACACTATTTATTCGATTAATATATAAATATATATATATTAGGACTTTAAATTAAAGTTATAAATAAATAAATAAAAATTTTAAATATTAATTTATAATAGTAATAAAAAAATTTTATTTATATAGTTTTTTAATTAATAATAAATATACTAAGTAGTATATTTATAAATTAATTTATATTTTATTAACTTAATAGTTTATATTATATTTTTTATAAATAAATAATATATATAAATAGGTAATTTATGTTATTAAATTCTTACTAAAATATACTATTATTTATAATATATTATAATATTTTAATTACCTAATAAAGTAAAAGGATTTATAACTTTATATAAAGTATTTATCCCGAGTTACTATAGCTATACTTTTTATTTAATAAATATATAATAAAGGTATACATATACTCCTCCTTTTTTAAAACCCCTTTTGGTCGCCCCGAGCCACTACAGCCACACTATTTGTTCAATTAGTATACAAATATATAATAAATATATAAATATATATATAAAATATATATAGTTATTTATACGCTAGTAAATAGGTTAGAGTTAAGTTAGAGTTAGGTTAGCTTATATAAGACTCTAACCTAACTATACCCCTAATCTATTTTTTTAACGCTAGTATAGGTTAGAGTTAAATTAGAATTATATAGACTAGGGGTTAGAGTTAAATAAAAATTATATAGACTATAGATTAGGGTTAAATTATAAAATTTAGATTAGGGTCTTCTAATTAGGGTATATATTATAATTAGTTATTATAGTGTATTATAGTTTATAAAATAAATAGTTATATTTAAGTTATAATATAGTTTCTTTATTATTTACGCTATACTCTATACTAAATTATAAAAATTAAAAACCTAAAATTCCCGCTATACTTTATTAAGTATCTAAGCGTTAAACACAAATTCTTAGTTTAAATAATAACTTTTTTAGTATAAATATAATTTATATTATAATTTATAATAGTTAGTATATAGTAAATAATATAGTATAAGTTATTATACTTTTAAAATATTTAATTAAAAAGGCTTCGGAGGCTTCTTATATAGTTTTTAGTATAAAAAATTAAAATTAGTAATTTTTATTAAAAAATTCTATAGTAGTAATTTTACAGACTAGTTAAGTAAAAGAAATTTTTTTAATTAATAGACTAGTTTTTTATAAATAGTATTTAATCTCGCGGAGAGTAATAGCTATATAATATATTTATATATTAATCGAACAAATAGTGTGGCTGTGGTAGCTCGGGGCAACTAAAAGGGGTTTTAAAAAAGGAGGAGTATGTGTATGCCTTCATTAGTTATATATATAATATTAATATTTAACTATTATTAAAAGCTATAATAACTTACTTTCTAGCTTAAATTAGTATTTTTTCTTTAAAGTATCCCTACTAGTAGTACTAATAAATTTTTTACTTTTTATACCTTTACTACTAGTAGTTATCTTTTTAAGTTTTTTAAAAGTTTTAGGAGCTTTTTTAGACTACTATTTATTAAAAAAAGTAAGATTTTTACCGTAAGCTAGGTAGGTACGCGATATTATAAAAATAAAATAAATAATTAAATATATATTAGACTATTATAATTATATATAATAATAAGGAGTAGGTAATTAAGTTAATAATAAAGTAGGTAAGAGTAATAATTAAGCGTATATACGTAATTAGACTAGTAGTATATAGGTTACTACTAGTATTATTACCTAATTACGTATAGGCTACTTTTTAATTTAAGCTAGTATTTTTTATTTTTACTACTTTATTATACTCTACTTTATACCTAACCTATATATTATTATATACTTTTATTATATCGGCGCACCGTATTATAGATTCTATTAAGTAAAAGACTTTTAATTATATAAATAGATTACTATTTCCTTATAGAATTAAAATTCTACTAGATTTTAATTATAATAAGTAGAATAAGCTTACCGGGGTAATTAATATAGTTATTTATAATAGTATTTTTTAACTAATATAGGGTTTTACTTACAAAGTAAATAAAATTAATAAAATTTTTAAAATACGTAGTATAAGTGGCTTATAAAAAGATTATTTAATAAATTTATAAATACTATTTAAAAGCTAGCTAAGCTTAAGCGCTCGCGCTATAGCATAAAGAGATTAATTAAATATAAAAAATATTAAAGAGAAGGCCCTAAAAAAAGCTACTACGGCAGATTAGTTAGTAAAATTATAACTTATAAAGAAACTTAAGATAACTAGATAAAATACCTAAAAAGAAGTAGTTAAAATAGAGTTTAAGAAGCTTAAAGAAAAAAGGTTTTATAATAAAAAGAGTAGTAAGTTATTATAGCTATTTATTATAGTTTTATACTAATATAGTATAGCTAAGTAGCTGTAGATAAAATTTACATAGATTTTTAAAAAATAAAAAGATATTATATTAGAAGTTAATAAGAGGTAGTATATAAAGGCCTTAGAGAAACTCTAAACTAATATAGATAATTTTAATAAAAAATTTAAAAGTTATATAATAACTTATATATATAAAACTAGTAGTGCCTTATAAACAATTATATAAAATACGTACTTAGAGAAATTAAAAAAATTAAAATTAAAAATATTTAAAAGTAAAGAGGCTAAGAATAAGTAGTATACCTTTATAGAGAATATAATATTAGAGAAGCTAGTAATAATAATAGCTAAAAATTAAAAATAAGTTTATTATATTATTTTATTATATATACGTACTAATTACTATAAAGAGCGTAAACTAATATCTTTTAAAGAGCTTTTTAGTAATAGTAATATAATCTTTAAAACTAATAAACTGTATATTTTAGGTAATAAAAGTAATAAGTACGAGAAGGAGGTTAACAATAATTTAAAAATTAATAACTATTATAAGGGACTTAGTAATAAATATAAGAATAAAGAATAGTAGTAAGAGTTATAAATAGAACTATAGGTAGAGAATAAAAAGTTTTTTAAAAAAAAGTAAATAGGATAGCGCTTCTAAGACAACATAGGAGGGTTTCTCTAATTAAAAGAATTTTTTTAATAATAATATATAAGTAGAAATTATTAAATAGTACTACTATACTAAAATAGTTAATACGTACCCTAATATTAGTATACCGCTAATAATTTAAGACTATAATACTCTATCTAAAAACTTTATTATAAGTTTTTTTTAAAATTAAATTATTTTAGAATTATAAATAGTTCTATATATTTATATTATATAATATCTTAGTTATTATTATACTATATTAATTAGTATATTACTTTTTATTATTAAAACTAAAGTTATATTTTTAACTTTACAGTTTTATAGATTTATACTTACTGAATAGTTTTTAGTTTCCTTTTAAAATTATTATATATTAGTATTTTATAAAAATATTTACAATAATATATATAAAATAATTATAATAATAAATATATAATAATTATAATTTAATATATAATCTTAAATATTAAAAATAGTATATACTTTATTTAACAGTAAATAAAAATTAATTATTAAAACTTTTTAATTATTATGTATTATCTAATTATTAACTAAACTAAATATATAGTATATTATAAACTTAATATTTATAGTATAAAAATAGAACACTATTAATAATTTATTAATAAAATTATTATATTACTTAAATTTATTATTCTAACGCTTTAAAGTGTATTAACTATTTTAATATTATCTAAATTTAGATATAATTTATTATATAGTATATTAATTTATATACACTATTATATTATTATATATTAAATATAATTATATATTCTTTATCTTTTTATTAAATAACTATAGTTTTATTAAAAATATAATTATTTTAGATTTTATTATATAAATTATTAATTACTTAATAGTATATGAGTAAAAGTTATATATATATTCTTTATTTTAAATTAAATTATATTATAAAATTATATTTAATTTTAATAAATTCTAGAAAATTTTATAATATTAAAGAATAAATATTTATAGAATTACAGTGTTTATAGAGTAATAGTATTTATAGAGTTATAGTATTTATAGAGTTATAGTATTTATAAAGTTATAGTATTTATAGAGTTGTAGTATTTATAGAATTATAGGATTTATAAAGTTATAGTATTTATAGAGTTATAGTATTTATAAAGTTATATTATATTATATATTTAGTTTATAATATACTATATATTTATTATAATTAATTATTAAGTAATATTAAATCTTTTAAAAAATATAATATATTTAATTTTTATTTCCTTTTTAGAACAGTATATACTAGTTAATTATATAAATTATAGCCTTACCTAAATTTTTCGACACATTGAGTATGAAGGCATACACATACTCCTCCTTTTTTAAAACCCCTTTTGGTCGCCCCGAGCCACCACAGCCATACTATTTATTTGATTAGTATACAAATATATACAAATATATATAAATTATAAATTAAAATTAGATTATAAAACGTAAATTAAAACCTTTTAATTAAAGTATATATTATAATTAGTTATTATAGTATATTATAATTTATATAATAAAAAATTATATTTAAACTATAATATAACTTATTTATTATTTACGCTATACTCTATACTAAATTAAATAATTAAAATTTTAATTATATTTTTATAGATACCTTATGACTTACTAAATATTGTTAGTTTAAAAAATAATTCTCTTAGTATAAATATTATTTATATTATAATTTATAATAATTAGTATATAGTAAATAATATAGTATAGATTATTATACTTTTAAAATATTTAATTAGAAATTTGTTTTAAGCTCTTTATATAGTTTATAATATAAAAAACTAACACTAAAACTTATTATTAATATATTTTATATTAGAAAACTAGTTTTTTACTAATAGTATTTAATGTTACAAAAAGTAATTAATACTTTACTATTCTTAAAAGCTATAAAAGTTTAATTTTTAGTTTAAATTAATATTTTTTTAGAATATTTGTATTAATAATTTTAATAGATTTTTTATTATTATTTTTACCTTTATTACTAGTAGTTATTTTATTAAGTAATTTATAACTTCTAAAAGCTTCTTTAAACTAATATTTACTAAAAATATTTTTATTATAATTTAGGGAGATACTTTATATTATAAAAGTAAAATAAATAATTAAATATATATTAGACTATTATAATTATATAAAAAAATAAAAAGTAGTTAGTTAAATTAGTAAAAAACTAAGTAAAAGTAATAATTAAGTATTTATAAAAAATTAAATTAATAATAGTATAGAGACTACTACTAGTACTATTACCTAATTAAATATAAACTATTTTTTATATTAAACTAGTATTTTTGTTATATTTTTATTTTATTTTATTTTATTTTATATTTTATTTATATATTATTATATACTTATATTATATTATTATACTATTTTAGTAACGATATTAAGTAAATAACTTTTAATTATATAAATGGACTACTACTGTTCTATAAAATTAAAATTTTACTAATTTTTAAGTATAAGAATTAAAATAAACTTACTAAAATAATTAATATAATTAATTAAAATAGTATTTTCTAATTAGTATAGAGTTATACTTATAAAGTAAATAAAATTAATATAATATTTAGAATACGCAGTATAAGCGGTCTATAAAATAGTTATTTAATAAATTTATAAATATTATTTAAGAGCTAGCTAAGCTTAAGCGCTTACGCTATAGTATAATAATATTAATTAAATATAAAAAATATAAATTTTTTTTTAAAAAATCTACTCTAATAAACTATTTAGTAAAATTATAATTTATAAAAAAGATTAAGACAACTAAATATAATATACAAAAAACTTGTATAATTAAAAGAGTAGTAAATTATTATAACTATTTACTATAGTTGTATACTAATATAGTATAACTAAGTAGTTATAAATAAAACTTAAATATATATTTAAAACAATATAAGTATATTATATTAGAAATTAATAATAAATAATATATAAAAGCTTTAAAAATTATTTTTAAATTAATATAAGTTATTTTAATAAAAAAACTAAAAGTTATATAATAATTTATATATAATAATAATAATAATACTATATAAAAAATAAAGTATAATACGTATTTAAAGGCATTATTAATATTATAGTTAAATATATTGAAAAGTAAAAATACTTATAATAAATAGTATACTTTTATATAAAATATAATATTAAAAAGACTAGTAATAATAATAGTTTAAAATAAATAGTAAGTTTATTATATTATTTTATTATATATAAATACTAATTACTATAAAAAGTATAAGTTAATATTTATAAAAGAGTTTTTTAGTAATAGTAATATAACTCTTAAAACTAAGAAGCTATATGTTTTAAGTAATAAAAGTAATAAGTATAAAAAAGAAGTTAATAATAATTTAATAATTAATAAGTACTATAAAGGGCTTAGTAATAAATATAAAATAAAAAAATAATAATTAAAGTTATTAGTAAAAATATAGAGAGAAGATTAACTATATTTTAAAAAAAGTAAATAGAATAGTGCTTATAAAATAATTTATAAAAAATTTTATATAAATAATATATAAGTAAAAATTATTATATAGTACTTTTATATTTAAATAATTAATATATACTCTAATATTATCCCGCTACTAGTGACTTAAAATTAATTTTAAAATTTTATAAGTATATACTTACTAAATACTTTTTAATTTTTTATTAAAATTATTATATATTCGTATATTATAAAATTATTTATATATAATAAATATAAATTAATTATTATTTAATATATAATAATAAATAGTAGGAATAGTATACACTTTTTTAAAAACTATATAAGAATTAAATATAGTAGAACTTTTAAATTATTTAATATTATTTAATAATTAATATAAATAAACATGTATTATATTATAAACTAAATATTTATAGTATTAAATTAGAAATCTCTAAATAATTTTTTAATAAAATTATTATATTCCTTATATTTGTTTTTCTATAAAATATTAATATATAATAATTTTATAATAGAATTAAAAAGTATTTAGTATATATAAATATATAAAGCTTTATAGTTAAAAAACTCTTTAGTTTTAATAATAAAAAGCAATATACTAATTAATATAGTATATTAATAACTAAAATATTATATAATATAAATATATAAAAACTATTTACAATTATAAAAAATAATTAATTTTAAAAATTTTAGTTTAAAAAAATCTTATAATAAAATTTTATAATATAAGCTTTTATATAAAGCGCTATAGCCTTAAGTTATTAATAGAGTACTAATATTAGAGTATATATTAACTGTTTCTACGCACTAACCGTTTTAGTATAGTATATAAAATATAGGCTAGCTGGCGTTTATTATAACTAATAATAATAGTTTATAAAATTACTTAAAATATTACTAATATACGGGCCGCTACTAGTACTTATATCTATATTAATATAATTTAAATAGATATATAGCTACTGTATACTAAAAATAAAATATTTAATTAAAGTTTTACTTAGTATTTTACTAACCCCCTACTATTATAAAAGATTATAATATTAAAAAACTTAAGAGGTACTATATATTATATCTAGTTTTAACGAAATAAACTAGCTAAGCCCTTTTTTAAACTATAGCTAAATACTTTTATAAATTACTAAAAATTAAATCTAGCTACTAACTGCTAGAAGGACTATATCTATTTAAAATAATTATCTATAGAGTTATTAAAGGAGAAAAAAAAATTAACTTAATTAAATTTTTAGCTGTATATATTAAGTAAAACGAAGAGAAAAAAAAAGTGGTATTATTTATATAAAATAAGTAGTAGGATATAACTAAGTAGGCTAAAGACTCTATAAATATTATTTTATACTAAAATTCTTATATTTGCTTTAGTTAGGTATAGGACTAATTTAAAAAAGTTACTAATTTTATAAATAATTACCTATATATATTCTATTTTAACTATAGCCTTATTTTTTACTATCTATTAGTAAAAGGTACTAGGCTTAAATAAAATATTAAAAGTAAGTACCTTATAAACTACGTAAGTACCTAGTTTTATAGAAGTATAGAAGTTCCTATATATAAATAGTAATTTATACCTTTTACCTTTTCCTCTTAATTTTAGAATAGAAATATACTTATACTAGTTTTATTATATTTTACTATAACTTTTAAAAAGGAGCTTATATAAGTCGTAGTTAATAATAACTAGTTTTTTTAAATAGTTAAGCGGCTATTATTTTAGCGCTTTATTTAATTCTTTTAACTAAAAGCTATAATAATTAGCTATTATAAATTTGGGCTAATATTCTAAAGTTCGTTTTAATAAGCTAAAATATATCTTCTTAATAACCTTAATTAAAGAACTAAAATTTTAATTATATTCGATATATAGTCTATGTCTAATTACTTTAGTTTTTTTACTATTAAAGTATATTATATTAATTATAACTAGCGACTTTAAGAAAAGTTATTTAATTTTATTTTAATACGTAAAAGGTATACTAATATTTTTATAGTAATAAATATACTATAAGTATTATTAAAGATAAATACTAAATTACGCCTTTTAATTATTACTTATAATAATACTAATAATAATAATACGCTTACTTGTACTGTTTAAAAGAAACTAGTTAGTAAAAGTATTTTTTAGCGCTTATAAGAGAATACTATACTATATCTAGCTTATATTATTAATTTGATTATCTAAAATATTATGAAGTATTTTAAGCTAGTAGTATTACCTATAGTTAAAAATATAAAAATATTATAAAAATAATATATTTAAGAGATAGAAGCGCGGGCGTTTATTTTAAACTTTTTTTATAAAATACGTACGCTTTTATTATATATATTTATTATATATTAAGTAATTACTAAATTTAGACTATTTATATTACTATTAATATATTACTATAACGTTATAAGCGTTTTATTACTATATAATAATACCTACTATTTAAAAAATAGCTATTTATTATCCGCAACGTTAAAATATAATAGAATTTAATATTTAATATATATATACGCGCACTTAAAATCTAGAAATAGATTAATAAATAACTAAAATAAAAAATTATATTTAATATAACTATTAGGTCGGCCGACAGTAATATAGCTAAAATAGACTTTTATAATTTTAAGTAACTTAAACTATCCTTTATAGAGTAGTACTATTTTAAACTACTTATTAAAATACTAAAACGTTTTAAAAATATTATAAATTTTTTTAGCGAGAACCGGAAACTTTAAATTTAATATATTTAATTTATATATAACTGTCTCTTTAATTTTTTAGATAAAATAATAGTTAAACTAGATAACGAGGACCTAAAACGTAAAAAAAATATTAAATAGCTAAAAATAATATAATTTATAACAAAAAGTAGTCGTATTAAGTTAAGTAAATACTATTTAAAGATAAACGTAGAGTAGGGGTTTTTATTTAACTATATAATTATTTTTAATCTAATATAAAAGCTCATATTATATAAAATATAATTATTATAAATATTTATTAAAGCAGAACTTTAACTATTAATTTAAAATAATATATAGAAACCCTACTATAAATATATTTATTAAGAATAATTTTTTAATTACTTTAATTACTATAATAATAATAAGCGTATAAGTTATATACTTTTATTAAACCCCTTTATATAATAACTATAAAATACTAAATAGTTTTAAAAGCCTATTACTCTATTAAGTAGTTTTTTAACCCTAAGCTAGATATCTTTTATAGAAGAAGCTAAAGAGGTTAGTAATTAAATATATAAAAAAAAAGAAGTTTACTTAAATACTTTTTACGTAAAAATAATTAAGAGTTTTAATATATTAGATTAGTTGTAAGTATATAAAGATATATTTTTTTAACTAGTTTAAGTTATAAAGGACGTACTTACTATACTAATTATATAAGTTAGTATTAAGCGTATTTTTAATATTACTAAAAACGTTATTAGTAATTAGAAGTATTAACTTTTTACTTAAATAATTTAATAGATTATAATTTTTACTAATTTATTTCCTTAAAAGACGGAAAAGTAAACTAGACTATAAAATATAGTAATAGAAATAAGAGATAATAAAACTTTTTATAATAAAATTAATAATTTACTAGACCTTCTAGCACCTTAGGAGCTTATTAAAAAGTATATAAAAAATATATATAGTATAAATAGAGATTTAATAAAAAGTACTAAAAATTATAAAAATAAATTACTCTTTTTTCTATAAAAGCGTTAAAAGTCTATATACTATAGTAAAAAACTATAATTAATAACTCTTATAATTTAATTTCTATAAGTATATAAACTAAACTAAAGTTTTATACTATATTTAATTGGGTAATTTTTAAGGAAAAAACTCTAATAATTTTAACTTAATTTAACCCCTAGTCTATACAATTTTAACTTAACTCTAACCTTTAGTCTATATAATTTTAATTTAACCTTAACCCCTAGTCTATATAACTCTAACCTAACCCTAACCCTTAATTTATATAATTTTAATTTAACTCTAACCTATTATCTGTGCGACCCTAACCTAATTCTAATCTAATACTAGATAATTCTAACCCATTTACTAGCGTAGTTATTTATATTAGTTATTATAAATAAATATATTTTTATTTAAGTATAAGTACTAAAATAAATACGTTTATACTAGACTACGCTAGTATTTTAGTATATATTATTATTTTATTTTAAAATACTTAGTTAGCTCTCTATATATAGATTTTGATTAGATACTAATAATTTATATATATTTTTAAATTTTTATAATATAATATATATATCTCTATATATCTATAAATAAGATGCTTATAAAATAATATTTTAGAATAGACTATATACGTGTTAAAATTTAACTTACGTCCTATTAATTATATAATTATAATAAACTAATCTTTTATACTATATAAAATATATTTTAGTATAGATAATATAGTAAAATTTTATATAAAATCTTTATTTATATAAACTAAAAATAGCATTATTAAAAAATTACCTACTAATAATACTACTAAAGAGTATAATATTTAAAAATTTTTATAGTATATAATTAGTAATAATACGTTATATAATTAGTTAAATAAATTATTTTTACTATTACTATCGCGATCGGCTAATATAGTAGAAAATATTACTTTTAAGTTTAAAATTAGTAAGCCCTATAAGAGTATTATTACATAATTATTAAATACTTTTTATAATATTATTAAATAATTTATAAATACCCCTATTACTAAAAAGATTATAAAGAATCTAATATAAAATACTAGTAAATAACTTTTAAAATTAATTATTTTAAGAGTGGGTTCACTGTCTTTTACCCTATTTTACTAAATATAAGTAATAATAATAATAAAAATCGTAATATAATAACTCTTACTAGTTAATCTATATTAGAATAGTAGTTATAGGATAGTTTTATAATTAATTATAAAGTATTTATTAGGTAAGCTAACACTGCAAATGTTAATATTTTATTATTAATTAAAATAGCTATTATAATTAATAAAAATTACACTAAAGAAATTTTATATAAGAATATTATATTATAAAACGTATTCTACTTAATAAATAATATATATATATATATATTTATATATTAATTAAATAAAAAGTGTGGCTGTAGTGGCTTAGGGTAACTAAAAGAGGTTTTAAGTAAGGAGAAGTATATATATATCTTTATACTTAATATATTAAAAAAATTAAATAAGGCTAGATTAAATAAGGTATAGCGCTGTACTAAACTACGCTAGTACTAGTATATTTAGCGTATCCCTCTAAAAAAAATATTAAATTAAAAAACTCTAATATAAAAACTTTAGTAGAGACATCGTATTTAGTAAAAAAAATATATAAATAGTAGTAACTACTACTATCTATATATCTCTCTATCTTTTTATAGTTAATAAAATAGAGGTATATATATACTTCTCTTTTTTTAAAATCCCTTTTAGTCGCCCTAAGCCACTACAGCCACACTATTTGTTCGATTAGTATATAAATATATATATATAGTTATCTTTATAGGTAAGAAAGGATTTATAATCATAAATAAAAATATTAATTATTATTAAACACTATACTACCTATATATATATAGGCAGAGCAAAAATTAATAGAAATAACTATAAACTCTATTTTATATAAAAATAAAATTAAAAAAAGTAATTATTAGGTTATAATAGCAGTTATCGGTTAATAATTTATAAATATATATATTATTACTACGATCTCTTCTGCTAATAACCTTTAAATAAGTATTATAAAATATATAAAATATTAGTTTACTATTATTTTAAAATACTTTTACTATTAGAATATATTATATAGTAACTAAAACGCAGTTAAATAAATAATTAGACTTATAATAAAGGTATACATATACTTATTCTTTTTTAAAATCCCTTTTGTTCGCCCTAAGTTACTATAGCCACACTATTTATTTAATTAATATATAAATATATAGACTTATAAAATAGGTAATAGTAAAGATATAAAAACTATAATATACTACTAAAATAAATATAGTATAACTAAAGCTATAATTTAATAATAAGAATATAGCTATAATGTATTTATATATTAATTAAATAAAAGGGTGTAGCTATAGTAGCTCGGGGTAACTAAAAGAGGTTTTAATAAAGTGGGAGTATGTGTATATCTTTATATAATACTAATAGTATATTATAATTTATAATTTATACTAATTAAGAATATAATATTATAAAAACTAACGCACGTCCTTTATAAATAAATATTAATATTATATAATAATATTAATCTATTACTAATAAAGCCCTTAGTAGGGCACTTTAGTATCGTAATAATTATAAATAATATTTTATTATATTACTATAAAAACTTTAAAACCTTTATAATAACCTAAAGTATTTAAAAATAATAATAAAAATTATTTATATTACTATTATTAATAGTAAGATAGCTAAATAAAGAAATAAAAAATAATAAATAGTACCGTATAAGTTATTACGAAATCCTATATTTTTAAGCCTACTTAATAATAATAGTAGTACAGGGGGGTGAAAAAAAAAAAGCGTAATCGAAAAAGATACGTTTTTTAAAGTTATATAACTGTTTAATTAGTAAGCTAAAAAATATAAAAAAAATAATTCTTAAAGAAAAAGATTAGTATACACTAATTACCCTATTAGAGGCTGCTTACTAAGGTATTTAGGAGTAATTAAAAATTAGTAAAGTTAAAACTTTTTTAGGACCCTACTTTAGGCTATTATAACTTTTTATTTAAGGTGTAAAATTGGCTAATTTTTATATATATAATAATAGTGACTAGATAATATTTGTATACAAATTATTTATATATATTTATATATTTATTATATAATTATTAATAAAAGTCAATTTTTTAAAATTTTAATAATAAACTAGTAAATAATATATTACTAGTACTTAGTATAGCATACCTAAAATTCTATAAGTATTATATAATAGCTAGGGAGAGATACAATATAATTATTAATAACTTTTTATAGTATTTTATTTAATTCTTTTAAAATCGCTCTTTTAATAGACTTTATACTATTTAAACTTAATATTATAACTAAATTAGATAGTTTATTTTTATTTAGCCTAAGTTTTATATAATTTTATATATTTATTATATGGGCTAAAGTAGTGTTATAGGCTAGGTAAAAAAAATTATATTCTTTTATTATTCCTAAATAAGTATAAAACGATTCTTATTTTATAAATATAAGTGTTATTTTTTTAAAAGTTATAACGTAGATTACTATTAATACGGGGATTATAATTATAATATAATATTATAATATTAAAAAAAGATTTAAAAAATCTAGTTAGTTATTTACCTCTGTTTATCT
Source organism: Pleoardoris graminearum (assembly GCA_030770415.1). Taxonomy (NCBI): domain Eukaryota; kingdom Fungi; phylum Ascomycota; class Dothideomycetes; order Pleosporales; family Didymosphaeriaceae; genus Pleoardoris; species Pleoardoris graminearum. Next base: position 255,802 of record JASEKS010000107.1, on the reverse strand, counting down.
TTAGATTAACTTAAGATATTAAAAAAATTTTTATATAATTATTACTAGTATAATAAATAGATAAGTTATATATTTTAGTAAATACTAAATTGCTTTTATCTTCTAACAAAATAGCAATCTAAACTTAGAAGATAAAATTTTAACTAATAAAAAAATTAATATAATTAATATTAAAAATATAAAATTATATTATAAAAGTAGATAGAATATAGTATATTTTATTATATTAAAATCTTAAAATAACTTACTTAGTAATTAGCTAATAGCTTATTTATATTTAACTCTATTATTACTGCTTTTTTGATAATATTTCTTTCTAGTCTTTTTTATTTATATTACTAACTCATTATAAACTATTCTAATTTTTAATATTTAAATTTTTAATATTTTTAATATTTATTTTAGCGTATTTTACTTACTTTTTTGCGTTTTATTTATTAATTTTCGGTTTTTTTAAATTTATATTAATATTATTAATTCTCCTCTTTTCTAAACCTGTTTAAGAATATATTTAAAATATTTAGAGTATTTTCTAATAATAGTGTTATATAATATTTTTTTAGAATATTAAATTAAGTTTTTATTAAGAACTGTTTTTTGTCTTTAAGTTACCTTAGAAACTCTGCTCTTTTTAACTTTATTTATATTATTATTATGATTATTTTATTCTTAATACCTTATATAATATTATAAATACTATAAAGAGTGCTTTTAAAGTAAAAATACTTATTAGAATAAAAGTATTTACTATTAAAAGAAGATTAACTTTATATTTAAGTTATATTAAATTTACTACTATAGTAAAGGAATAGAAGTCTAGGATTTTAAAATTAAAAAGATATTACTATATACTATAATATTTAAAATATATTACGTAATTAGTGATTATATAAGCAGGGGCTAAAATTTTACTATTTATATAAATTTATTATTATATAATAAATTTTTATTAAACTTTAGGTTACGTAATATCTACCTAGCCTAAAACAGTATAGTTAGAATTTTAGTTAAATATATTTATAAACTAAAAAGTTATAAGGCCTTAAAAAAGTAGCTAAAAATATCTATTAGTTTACGTAATTTTATTTTATTATAGGTAAGAAATAAGTAGTAGCTAAAATGTTTATAATATTCTTTATAACTTTCTCTTTAAAACGCTATTATTTAGGTATTTTTAGGCTTAGTAATTGATTTTATATAAATTTTTAAAAAAGGTAACTTTTTCGATTACGCTTTTTTTTCTTCACCCCCCTGTAATGTCTTACGTAGTTATAAAAATTTTTATTATTATAGTAATCTCTTTTTTAGGTTACCCTAAGCTACTACAGCTACAGTTTTTATGCGATTAATATATAAATATATTATAGTAATATAATATTAATATTATTTAAAAAACTTAATTTATATCTTATAAGAACTAATAATAGTATACTAGTCTATAAGTATTAATATTTAATACTACTACTTCTTAAAATAACCCGTAATTAAATAATAAATAAATAAATATTAATAAGGTTAGCAGAGCTACTAATAAGCACTTAAATACATATATTAAACTTTTTCGACATATTAAGTATAAAGGTATATATATACTCCTCCTTTTTAAAAACCCTTTTAGTTACTCCGAGCTGCTATAGCTATACTATTTATGTATTTAATATATAAATATATATATAAATACTATAATTGTATTAATACTAAAATAATAACATTTTTAACACATTAAGTATAAAGGCATATATATACTCCTCCTTTTTAAAAACCCTTTTAATTACCCCGAGCTACTACAGCCACACTATTTGTCCGATTAGTATATAAATATACTTAAATAATAATACTAGAATAATAAATATAAAATATAAAAATAGTATTAATATAATAATTATATTAATTAAAACTACTATAATAATAGTTTCTTATAATTATAATGTTATTATTTAGATAATACGAAAAGATTATATATGTTTTAAAATAGATAATAACGAGAATAATACGTTATAGATTTATATATTTTTTATAAAAACTAAATTTATTAAAACTAGTATTACTAACACTAACTTTAATAAGTTTTATTATAAATTTAATTAATTATACATAATAATTAATAATATTAAATTAAAATTTCTAAAATAATATTATTATATTACTAATTTATAGGATTATAAGAAAGTAACTAGCCTATTTTTATAATAATTAGGCGTTAACTATAAAAGAGACGTAAAAGAATATAGTTAATTAATTATATAATACTATTTTATAATATTACGTAATAACATTAAACTAATTAAAATATATATATAAACTAAAATAATAAAAGAATATATTTATAAAAGTAACTTTTTATTTACTACTCTACTATTAGTAATTGAAATGTTTTAAAGAGGTATCTATATATATATTAACTATTATTATTTTTATAAAATTATTATTAAATATTATAATATTTTACATAAAGGTATACACATACTCCTCCTTTTTTAAAACCTATTTTAGGTCGCCCCGAGCCACTACAGTTACACTTTTTATTCGATTAATATATAAATATATAATATTTTACTATAGTTAAAGTAATATACTTATCTATATAAATAATATATCCGATTTTTTTAAATTTATTATAATTATAGTATTTACGAAAATCTAAATGAAAAAAAATAATAGGTAAAGAACTACTTTTTCTTTTATAGTTTAGTCTATTTAAATATATACAGAGCGGTTAAAAAAAACGCGTAATTAAAAAAGATATATTTTTTAAAATTATATAACTTACTAATTAGTAAGGTAAAAAATATAATAAAAATAGCGTTTTAAAGAAATAGACTAGTAACTTCTATTTACCCTATTAGGGACAGCTTACTAAGGGGTTTAGGGGTAATAAAAAATTAGTAAATATAAAAAATTTATAAAGTTCTACTTTAGGCTAATATAACTTTTTATTTAAGATATAAAATTAGCTTATTTTTATGTATATTATAACAGTATCTATAATATATAAGTATATAAAATATTTTTATATATTTATATATTAATTATATATTTACATATTAATTATATATTTATATATTAATTATATTTGTATACTAATCGAATAAATAGTATGGCTGTAGAGGCTGTGTAGGCGACTAAAAGGGGTTTCAAAAAGGAGGAGTATGTGTATGCCTTTATTATATATTAATTATATATTTACATATTAATTATATACTTACATATTAATTATATATTTATTTATAAATTATATATTTATATATTAATCAAACAAATAGTGTGGCTGTGGTTGCTCGGGGCGACTAAAAGGAGATTTTTATAAATTATATATTTATATACTAATTATATATTTATATACTAATTATATATTTATATACTAATTATATATTTATATATTAATTATATATATATATATAAAAGTCACTTGTGTAAATATTAAATAATAAACTAGTAAATAATAAATTAATAGTACTTACTATAGTAGTCTTTAGCTTTTATAACCGTCTTAAAACCGTTAGGAAGAAATAAAATATAGTTATTAATAATTTTTTATAGTCTATTATTCTACTCCTCTATAATAGCTTTATTAAAAGACTCTATACTTTCTAAACTAATTTCTATATCTAAATTAGTCTTTTTATTTTTAATTACCCCTAATTTTAAATAATTTTAAACATTTCGTATAGGGGCTAAATTAGGACTATAAGCTAAATAATAAAATAGTTTAATTTTATTATTTTTAAACGAAGTTAAAATGTGTATAGTTTTATTAAATCGAGAGGTTGTTGAAGTAAAATTATTAACATAAATTAATATTAATATAAAGATTATAATTATAATATAATATATATATTACTATATTAATAATAAAATAGATAAAAAAGTATTATAAAACTTATCCCTTTTCATACTTAGTTTAATCTTAGGTATAAGGACTTTACTTATATAGTTCTTACTAATATAAAAAGTAAATAAATTAAGTATTTTAATAAATACTAAATTACTTCTACTTCCTACTAAAATTATATCCTAAATTTATAAAGTAAGGTCTCAGCCTATACACTAATTAATATAATTAATATTAAAAATCTAAAACTATAACTATAAAATATATAAAAAGTTATATATTTTAATATTTTAAAAAGTTAAAATAACTTACTTTGTAATTAGCTAGTAATTAATTCTTTTCTAAGTCTATTATTACCTCTTTTTCTATAATATTTCCTTCTAACGTTACTCCTTTATATTACGAACTTATTAGAAATTATAACTTTTTAAAAATTTATATTTTTAAGTTTTTTTTTTTTGCTTTAGCGTAATTTAATTATTTTTTTTAGCTTTTTTTATTTATAAGAGGTTTTTTAGTACTTATATTAATATAGTACTTTTTTCTTTTAATAAATTCTATAAGAATCTTTTTATAATATTTAGACTATTTTCTATTAATAGTTTTTTATTTTTTTTTTGGGACTTCTAGTTAAGTCCCTATTATTAACTCTTTTTTTTCTTTTAGTTAACTTTTTTACTCTGTTTTATTTAATGTTTTTTATATTATTATTATTTTATTTTTATCTTTAATACGCCCTATAGCACTATAAATAGAATTTAGTAATTTATTTAAAATAGTAGTAATTAAAGATAGTAAATTATTTACTTTTAAAAAAAGATTAACTTTACATTTAATTTTTAAAAGATTTAGCACTCTTTTAAGAAAATAAGACTCTAGATTTATAAAATCTAAAAGATATTATAATATTTTATTATATTAGTAATGCATTACGTAATTAGTAATTATATAAGTAGAGGCTAAATTTTTATTATTAATATAATTTTATTATTACATTACTAATATACTTTAAAAAACTAGTCACGTAATCTAGGCTAGGCCTAAAAGGGTATAGCTAAAATTTTAGTCAAATATATTTACTAACTAAAAAGTTATAGGAATCTAAAAAAGGGGTTTAAATAATTATTATATTTAGGTAATTTTAATATATTATACGTAATTAATAAGTAGTAAGTAAAATACTTATACAGTTTTTTATAGTTTTCTCTTTAAATTAATATTATTTACGTGTTTCTAGGCTTAGTATTTACTTTTATATAAATTTTTAAAAAAGATATCTTTTTTAATTACGTTTTTTTTTCATTCCCCTGTAATTATAAATTTTAGATTTTATAACGCCCTTAATACTTTTAATATTATATTTAGTACCTACTATATAATTACTTAGAAAACTTTTATTTTATATATATAAATAATATTATAATCTGTAGTAAGAGTATATATATTTATATTTGTATATTAATCGAACAAATAGGGTGGCTGTGGTGGCTCGGGGCAACCAAAAGGGATTTTAAAAAAAGTAGTAAGAGTAATAAAATTATAAATAATACTACCTCTAAGTATTATATAAACTTTATAAAACCTAGACTATATTTTAATATTAAAAAATATAAATCTCTTATAGAACGTATAAGCTTTTGTAGTATAATTTTATTAATACATAAATTAAAAATAGACCTAGTTAATATTATAACTATTCTAGGGTAGTTATTAAAAAGTAGAGTAGAGTAGTATTATAGTATAATATATAAAATAAATTAGGTATATATTATCTATATAAGTGGAGAGAGATAAATTACTATTTAATTAAAGCCCTATAGTATAGACTATATATTCTTTATTATATATTTATATACTAATTAAACAAATAGGGTGGCTGTAGTGGCTCGGAGCGACTAAAAGGGATTTGAAAAAGTAGGAGTATATATATACCTTTATTTAATAATATATATAGTAAGTAGACTACCTATATATTTAATAACTATACTAAGACTTAACTATTTCTAATTAATTTTATTACTGTATTTTATAAATTATATATAATAATTTAATACTTAACGCTTATTTTCTACTTCTAGATTTAGTAAAAGATAATTTTTTATACTTTTATACTACTTCTAGTTTTTATTTAGTTTTATTATAGATATTAATAAGTTTAAAAGCTAAGTAAAAAGCTTAAGGGCTCTCTTTTTTATCTAGCGCCTATAAGGTCTAATTTAGTTTTTTTAGACTATATCTATAATAGACTTAAAAGGATATATATTTAGTAATAAAATACTAACTATTATTATAGGTAAACCTTATATAAAAGATTTATAATACCTAATTATTTTACTTTAAATATTAGCATATATAAAAATATTATTTAAAAGTTTTATTTTACTATTCTATTTATCTACCTATCTAAAAGTTAAAGATAGAACATAACATTTATATTAAATTTAAATATTAATATAAACTACGTTAATGCTTTACTAATATAAGTATACTTTATTAAATAGTACTATTTCTACATTATTATAAATTATAAAACTTTATAAATCTAAAGCTAGACTAAATTAATACTAATCTAATATATTTTTACTAGTATATAATAGTCTATTTTAGAATAATAGTCTATAATTATAAAAGTTATAATATAAATATATTTATATATTAATTAAACAAAAAGTGTAGCTGTAGTAGCTTAGGGCGACTAAAAGGAGTTTAATACAGGAGGAGTATATGTATATCTTTATAAATATATTATTAATAATTCTAGTAAACTAACTAGAGGGTAGCTCTAAACTTTTTTTTTTTTTTTTTTTTTTTAAAAATAGACGCTAATTTTTAGCGTACCTGCCTAATTAGAAAATAACTATCTACCCCTTTAAGTAAACCTAATAAACGTCTCTCTCTTTTATCCTATTTTTTTAGGTTATTATTTACTAAATTAAATTATACTAGATTACTATTCTATTATAAACCTAATTAGGCTTAGTTCGCCACGCTAAGCCTATTTAGGGATATATTTTTATCTTATCTAACTTAAGATAGTAATTTTAGCCTAAAAACCCTATTTTATGCCTGTAGATGTTAAGGCTTCCTAGCTAGAATTTCAGCTTCCTACAGCCTTATATTAATTCCTTAGCGGTACCCTATACTTTTAAAAAACTCTATATTTACTACGTAAAGTAGGCGCGTACAAAGAAGCACTGTAATAAGGAAAGGAATTAAACCCCTAATACGTAGAAGAACCTTAAAAATTAAGGAATCTTAGCATTTCTAGACATATGCCTACTGTGCCACCCCGCCTAGCTCTAAACTAAAATATATAGTTATATATTACTATAGTCTATTAAAAATAAAAAGTAAATAAAGAAAACTATATGTTTTATATATTTTTAAATTAATATACTAATAGTGTTTTTATTTATAAACGTCGTTATATATATTATTATATATACTTATTTATATATATTTATACTATCTATACTTAAAAGTTTACTTTATACTAAAATATTTTACAAAAATTATTATAGTATTCTATAATTATAGTTAGCTTATTTTTAAAAGTATAAAACTATATTAATTTTATAAAGCTTAACTTAGTACTCGTTAGACTATTTTTAAATAAATTTAAACTTTTATTTTTTAGGTCTATTATGTACCCTAAAGTAATTATTTTTTTAAAATATATTACGTAGTTTAAAATTCTATATTTTTTTTTAAGTTATACTTCTAGATATAACCGTAACGGCTAGGTTTAATAGGTAATAATAGCACTTATTAATAGATTTATAATAAAAAAGAGACTTTTTTAATTATTTTTAGTACTAACTACTTATTTTCTTTATATTTAAACTATTCTATATTATCTTACCTATACCTATAGGTATTTTATAATATTTTTTTTTCCTATTTATATTTATTTATTATTTACTATATTTTTTTATTATTATTAATTACCGTCTTGTATATAACTTTCTTATCTTATCCTTAGGGCTAGGCCTATCTAGTTATTATTACTAATACCTTTTTTACTAGCTTTTTTATATTTTATAGCTATACTACTATTAAAATAATAGTATACTACGCTACTTTATCTTTCAACTTAGTATAGTAAAGATTATTTTAGTTATTTAGTATAGCTAAGAGCTATTACTTCTATTTTTAAATATAGTTTAAGTTACTATTAGTAATACAGTTTACTATATAGGTTAATAATAATAATTATTACTATAGTTATAGGTATAGCTATAGCCGTAGCTATATAGATATAGTATACAATTATTTATTTTGATAAAGGCTATTTCCTCTATAAAAGTATAGTCTAAAAGAATTACTTTTACTATTTATTTTATATTACTTAATTATTTACTTAAGTTAAGACTTACTACTATGTCCTAAAGCGTTTTAAAAATATTTAATAAAAGGGATACTATTAATAATACGCGGATAAATTTAGTTATATAAAATATTTTATATATATTACTTTTATAGAGTCGTTCGGCTATTATAATATAATATAGTATATATATTTATATACTAACCGAATAAATAGTATGGCTGTAGTGGCTTGGGACGACTAAAAGGGGTTTTAAAAAAGGAGGAGTATATATATATCTTTATATACAAAGAGTATAAGTAGCTATTTAGTATAGTAAACTACTAGTTATACTTTTATTATTATTATTATTATATATATATATAGTACTAGGAATACTAATATATATTAATATCCTATAGTATACCGTAGATATACTACCTCTTTTTTTCTTTTTTTTATAAATAAGCGTCTAGTACTAGATTATAAGATAATACTTACTTACGTATTTATATTTTAACTTATTATATATATATTTGTATATTTGTATACTAATTGAACAAATAGTGTGGCTGTAGTAGCTTAGGGCGACTAAAAGGGGTTTTAAAAAAGGAGAAGTATATATATATCTTTATACTTAATGTGTCGAAAAAGTTAGGTAAGGCTAGATTAAAAAAGGTATAGCGCCGCGCTAGTGTGTGTACTAGCGTGCGTGGCGCCCCCCTAAAAAAAACGTTAAGTCGACAAAATTAACTTATTATAACTATATATAATAAACACGTCCTTAGTATAATATATTAATATATAAATACGTACTACACCACAGCCACACTATTTATTTAATTAATATACTAATATATAAATATATAAATACGTACTGTATCTTTTATTATTATACCTAAATTATTATAGAACCGTTTTATAGAAATCTCTATAGTAGCTAGTAGTTATTTTTTTAAAAAATATAGATACTATACTAAACGTAAAACTTTATTAAAAAAAATAAGTTATACTTTTAATCTATCTATATATAAGTTATTATTAAAAAAGTAAAACTCCGTTAACTATTATAGTAAAAAGTATAATGGTATATATATACTCCTCCTTTTTAAAATCCCTTTTAGTTGCCCCGAGTCACCACAGCCACACTTTTTATTTAATTAGTATATAAATATATATATAGTAAAAAATTAAAATAACTTTTTCTCTAGGTTCTATAAAAGCTATATTACGTTTATATTTAATTATTTTAGACTCTAGTATTTACAGAGAAAAAAAAAGTGTTAATTAAAAAAAATACCTTTTTTAAAATAATATAAATTTTTAATTACCAAGTCTAAAAATTAAAAAAAAAATTATTTTATAAAGAAGAGTTTTTAGATTCTATCTTAGCTATTATTAGTCGCCTATTAAGCTATTTAGGAGTAATAAAGCATTAGTAAATATAAAATTTTTTTAGGGCTCTACTTTAAGTTAGTATAACTTATTATTTACAGTATAAAATTAGCTTATTTTTAAATATATAATAATATATATTTTATTTATTTAGTATACTAAATATTTTTATATATTACTATATTAATTATATAAATATTTATAAAAGCTATATTATTAAAATTTTAATAATAAAATAGTAAATAATATATATTACTTATATTAACTATAGTATTCTTTAGATTCTATAACTATATTCTAATAGCTATAAAGTAATAAAAAATTATTATTAATAACCTTTTTCTAGAATTTTACTTTATATATTAAATATTATTCTTTTAATTACCACTATACTTTCTAAACTTAATATTATACCTAAATTAGGTTTTTTATAATTATAGAGTCTAGACTTTATATAACCCTATATATTTTTTATATAGCCTAAATTAGTGCTATAGGCTAGGTACAAAAAAAATTATATATTAATAATTTTTAACCTACTTTAAAATGTCTGTTATTTTATAAATATAAGTATTACGTTAGTAAAACTACTAATATAAAATAATATTTATATAATATTTATATATTTATATACTAATCGAATAAATAGTGTAGCTGTAGTAGCTTAGAGAAACTAAAAGAGATTTTAAAAAAGACGGAGTATATATATACCTTTATTCTATAATATAATATTTATATATTTATATTTATATACTAATCGAATAAATAGTGTGGCTGTAGCGGCTTAAGGTAACTAAAAGGTGTTTTAAAAAAAGAGGAGTATATATATACCTTTATTATAATATTTATATTAATATATATATATATTATATTAAAAAAAGTATAACAATAATCTATTAATTTTTTTTTTTTTTTTTTTTTTTTTAAATAAAGCTACGCTTTTAGCGTAGTACCTATATTTTTAAAGAAATAACTACTAGCTACTATAGGGGTTCCTGTGAAACAGCTCTATAATATTTTAAGTATAATAATAGGAGACGTAGTATATAGTTATATATTAATAGGTATACTAAAAACGGCTTAGTTATAATAAGTTAAAATAGTAATATATAAGTAAGTATTACTTTTTAATTTAGTATACAGCGTCTATTTATAAGAGAAAAAAATACTATAGTAATAACTCTTTACTATTATTAGTATACTATAAAATATTAATATATACTATTATCCCCGCTACTATATACGTATATATATATAGAATAATAAAAAAAGTATAAATAGTAGTCTATTATACTAGGCAGCTACTTATACCTTTTACTAGATATCTATAACTATATTATAGATAAATAACCCTATAAAAGTAATACTTATAGTAACTTCTACACGATTAAATTTATTACTATACTAGTAATAATAAAGCTCTTAGTAAAAACTTTTTTATTAACTACTTTTATAAAGCTCTAAAGCACTATAGTAAGATTTAACTTTTATAGATAACTTATAGGTAGTACGGAAAAAACTATAATTATAATAACTATAAATTATATTTTTATAAAAAGAGAGCCGGTTAAGCGTACGCTATACCTATAGTAGTAATTACTAATTTACTAATCTATATAGTCGCGAAGGTAATAGATTCTAAGAATTCTATTATAGGTAACCTAAAATATATTTATAGGTAGAAGTAATAGCTTTTAGCTATACTAGAAGACTAGAATAACCCTAAATATACTAAGTTTAAAAATAAAATAGCGTAGTATATAAACGCGGCTACTCTAGTAGTATAGCTATAAAATATAAAAAAGCTAGCGAGGATAGTATTAGTAATAATACCTTAAGGGCTAGCCTAAAAGTAAAAAGAGAAAGCTATATATAAAATAGTAATTAATAATAATAGGTAAATATAACAGACGAATATAGCGATAATATATAGAGGGAAGAAAAAGGAGTGTTATAAATTACCTATAAGTATAGGTAAGATAATATATAATAGTTTAAATATAAAAGGAAATAGGTAGTTAATATTAAAAAAGAATATAACAGTCTCTATCTTATTATAAATCTATTAATAAGTACTATTATAATTTATTAGATCTAATTGTTACGGTTAAGTCTAGTATCTATTAAATTACTTACTCCTATATATTTTTAGTTTTACTTTAAATATAAAAAAATTTTTTTCTACAGTTATTACCGGTTAAAAATATAAATAAGTTAAGTATTTTAGTAAATACTAAATTATTTTTATTTTTTAAATAAATAGTATTTTAAATTTAGAATATTCCGTTATAAGTAATAAAATAATTAATATAATAAATAGAAATAAATAAAACTATAATATATAAATATATAAATATATAATATATTATATAAGTTTATATATTAAAATATTAAAATAATTTCCTCTATTATTAGCTAATAGATAGTATATTTCTTATTTTATTATTATATATATATATATTAATTAAATAAATAGTGTAGCTATAGTAGCTTAGGGCGACTGAATACTTTATTATTATTTCTATTTATATAGTACTTTTTTTAATGCTTTTTACTTATATTATTAACTTTTTATAAACTATTATTTTTTAAAAATTTATATTATTAATATTATTTATATTTTTTATTTAATATCTTAATCTCTTTTTAGCATTTTTATATTAATTATAGAATATTATTTTTACTTATATTAATATTATATACTTTTTCTTTTAAAACCCTATACAACTATTGTTATCTAATATTTAGACTATTTTTTTAATCTATTTTTATTATATTTTTAGAGATTTTAATTAATTCTCTTTTAATAATTTTTTTTTATTAAATTATCTTAGGAACTGTATTCTATTTAATTTTATTTATATTATTATTATTTTATATTTATTATTAATATATTATATAGTATTATAAATACTATTAGGAGTACTTATAGCAAAAGGGTGTATAACTTAGTAAATAATATACCTAGCTACCTATAATAGTAATTTTATAGGTTATAAGTTTAAATCTTATACTTGTGTACTTTAATCTACTATTTAATTATTTAGTTTATTAGGATTTAGACTTAATCTTATTAGGTTTAGTTATATTACTTAATTAGGCTAGTTAATTTTCTATATAAGTTTAGTTTAATTACTTAATTAGGTTAGCGTAACGATCTAACCTAATTAGTATTAAACTATTTTTAAATAGGAGGGACGCTAGTTTTAAATAAATAATTAATTAAATTCTAGTATAGGTTACTTAACTAGCCTATATTTAATTAGTTAGTTACTTAAAGGGTCGGTTATTAGATTACTTAAAAGATAAAGTACTTTCCTTAAATAGTTATATAGCCTTAGTATAAGAGACTTTTTTTTTTAAAAAAAAAAAGCAGTACTTATAAAGTAAAAATTATTATTAAAATAATAGTATTTACTTTTAAAAAGAAATTAATTCTATAGATCCAATCCTAACCGATTAGATCTAATAGGTTATAATAGTAGTACTTATTAATAAATTTATAGTAAAATAAAGACTTTTTTTCTTTTTTTAAATATTAATTACGTATTTTTTTTTAATATTTAAATTACTATATTTAGTATTTAACTGTTATATATTATTTTATTTATACTTATAGATTTTTTATAATAGTATTTTTTTTCTCTATATATTATTACTACGTCTATTATATTTACTATTTTGTATATAGCTCTTTTATATTATTACTAATGCACTCTTTATTAGCTTTTTTATATTTTATAGCTATAGTATTATTAGGGTAACTGCCGCTATTTTAGCCCTAAAGCTATTATATTTAAAATTATTTTAATTATATAGTAAAACTAGGAGCTATTACTTTTACTTATAAATATAGTTTAGATTAGTATTTATAATAAGATTTTTAGGCTTTTTAAGATTTTTAGACTTTTTCGACACATTAAGTAAAAAGGTATATATATACTCCTCCTTTTTTAAAACCCCTTTTGGTTGCCTCAAGCCACTACAGCTACACTATTTATTTAATTAATATATAAATATATTTAAATACTTAAATAGACTAAGACATACTCTAGTACTATAGAGCTTTTTAAAACTATTTAGTAAAAGCGCCGTTTTTAAAGAAATTATAATTAATAATAACGAGATAAATTTAGTTATATAAATAGTAATATATATATTACTTTTATAGAATTATTTATTTATAATATGGTATAGTATATATAGTAATATTTAGAGTCATTTAATATAGCTACTTAACGTAGTATACTATTTTATTATACTTTTTTATATTTTATATATATATAGGAGCGGGGAGCGCTAGCGTATATTAATAGTTTATAGTATACTAGCGACGGCGTAAACTATTACTATTATATCTCTTTCTATTATAAATAGATATCTAGTACTAGATTAGAAAGTAATACTTATTTATATATTACTATTTTAACTTATTATAACTAAGTATAATAAATATATTTTTAGTATAATATATTAATATATTAATACGGGCTGTTTATTATCTTTTATTATATTTAAATTATTATAGAACTGTTTTGCAGGAATCCCTATAGTAGCTAGTAGTTATTTATTTTAAAAAATATAGGTACTACGCTAGAAGCGTAGCTTTTTTTAAAATAAAATTAAATTTTTAACTTTAAATTTAAGTGTTATCAAATTTAGTATAATATTAAAGAAATAGGACTTTAAAATTTTAAAATTAAATAGATATTATTATATACTATAATATTAATAATATATTACGTAATTAGTAATTATATAAACAGAAGCTAAATTTTCATTATTAAAATGATTTTTTTATTAAATTAGTATAAAGGTATACAGATACTACTCCTTTTTTAAAACCCCTTTTAGTTGCCCTTAGCTACGACAGCTACACTTTTTATTTAATTAATATATAAATATTTAGGCTTATTAATTATTTAGTTATATTATTTTAAAAATAGTATTTCTTTAATTAGTTTATTTTTATGTACTATCTTATAGTTACTACTATATATATATCTCTCTTTTATCTCTTATAATTAATAACAACATAAATGATTGTTTAATAAATTTAGAATATATAATTACGAAAATATATATACTTTATAATATTATTTTTTAAATATCTGACTTTTATAAACTCTAGTTCTCCTCTTATTATTATTTATAATAATAAAATATATATAGTAATTAATTTTGAAGCTTCTAAAATAATACTTAATATAATTAGTTAAACTATTTTTATACTATTTTACTCCTTTATAAGTAATATAAATATAATTTTAGTAAATACTTACTAGTATAAATATTCTATTTAAGAGTATATAACCCCTTTTAGTCGCCTATACAGCCACCACAGGCACAGTTTTTATTCGATTAATATATAAGTATATATTAAGAGTATATAATTTTGTTTATTTATAGGTAATAAATATTAAAATTTAATTATAGGGGGGTGGAAATAAAAAGAGTAATTAAAAAAAATTTCTTTTTAAAAGCTTAATAACTTTATAAGTATTATATTTAAAAATTTAAAATAATATTTATTTATAGAAAAGATTATAAAATATAGTATAATAAAGCCTAATTAGGCTTCGCGTATTTATAGCCTTTGTTATATTATCTTAAACTTAAGACCTTTTTTTTACTTAAATTTACGTATTTGTAACTTTTTAACTAGTATATAAAATTAGCTATAAAATAGATATATATTACTATTTTATTAATATATGTATATATATATTACGTACGTATATATTTATAATCTAAATAAATTATATCTTCCTAAAATTATCTTATATTTTATTATAATAAAGAAATAGTAAAAATTAAAAATTTATATTATATATCTTACGTAATTTAAAATTATATATAATTTTAACTATAATTTTAAATATTTTAGTCGTAATTAATAGTTAATAATATATTATTATTATTAGATAATACATACGTAAAATTTACCTAACCTAGTTAGGTAATAATAAAATATTAGTTATTTAGTATTTTATAGCGTCTAAAATATAAACTAATAATTATTTAATTATCTTTACTATATAGGAATTTATAAGACTTTAAATTTATAAAGTTTTAAAAAGTTTTTTAGTTACTATAAATTTAAAATAGTAGTAAATTATATAAATATTATATTTTTAAACTTATTATTTAGTTTTACATTTATTTAGTATTTTAAATAATATATAAATTCTTTAAATTAAGACTTTATATTCTAAATTTAAATTACAAAATCCTGAGGTAAGAAATATTACTTTAAATTTTTTTAATAAATATATTATGCCGGTAACTAGTATTAAAACCTATTAATTACTTTTTTAATTTTATTTTTATATAAAATAGAGCTTATATTTATATTTATTACTTTTTACTCCGCCTATATATATATAGGTAGTATAGTATTTAATAATAGTTAAAATTTTTTTTTGTAATTATAAATCCTTTTTTATTTATAAAGATTACTATAATATTAAGTATCTAACTATTTAGCCTACGTAAACGTACTAAAAAAAATCTAATATCTATTACTTATACTTATAGGCCCCCCTAACACTTTTAATTATTAATTACTTTTAGTATTTCTATATTTTTTTACTTATTACTTATTACCCTACGGGCTCGAAGCTCTAAGGTTAGAATATTTTTACTCTTACTACTAGTACGTTTAGTAGTATTTTACGTAACTATTCCTTATACTTTAAACTATATAATTTTTTTTATAAACGCTATATTAACGTACTAATTCTTTATTATTTATAACTAGTATAGTACTACTACTTTTACTATTACTTTAACTACTTTTACTACTTTTACTATTTTTATATTTACTAATATTATTTTTACTATTATTATTTTTACTTTTATATAAACTACTGTAAGTAATCTTAAATCTTTAAATTTTATTACTTTTAGTATTAATAAAGTTACTATGGTGTCTATTTAGTTATTATCTATTTAGTTATTATCTATTTAGTTATTATCTATTTAGTTATTATCTATTTAGTTATTATCTATTTAGTTATTATCTATTTTATTACTATACGTGTTATTATATAGAATTTCTCGGTATTAATAAATAGTATTTTTATAAAACTAGTAACTAATTACGTTACGTATAGAATACTTAGCAGTATTAATAAAAACTTTTTATTATATATTACTAAATAGGTATAATATTATAGAAATAGTTTATATATCTAGAATTATAATATTAAATTAATATAAACGAGTAAAGTATTCGCTAAAATAAAAGTAAAAAAAATAATACTTTTAAAAAATTTTTTAAGAAATATTTAGTAAGTATCTTTTTTTAAACATTTAACTATATTAACTATAAAAGAATAAAAAGATATATAGGTAATAGCAGCTACTTCTACTTATATATCTTTTTTACTAAATATAGTATCTATACTAGAGTTTTTATACTAGAGCTTTTTAATTTAACGTTTTTTTTAGGGGAATATACTAAGTACGCTAGTACTAGCGCAGCTTACTATAGTACTATATTTTATTTAATTTAGTTTTACCTAATATTTTTAACATATTAAGTATAAAGGTATATATATACTTTTCCTTTTTTAAAACGCCTTTTAGTCGCCTTAAGCTACTACAGCTACACTATTTGTTTAATTAGTATATAAGTATATTAATATTTATATATATATTTATATTTATATTTATATATTTATATATTAATCGAATAAATAGTGTGGCTATAGTAGCTTGGGGCGACTAAAAGGGGTTTTAAAAAAGGAGGAGTATGTGTATGCCTTTATACTTAATATGTCGAAGAAATTAATATGTATATATATTAGAGCTAATTCAATATGCTAGTTATAAAGTTATATATATATAAAATTAAGTAAAAAAAAAGTCCTAAGTTTAAGACTTTATAACTAATACTTTAAATACACTAAGCCTAATTAGGCTTTATTATTTTATATTTTATAACCTTTTCTATAAACAAATATTATTATAAATTTCTAAATATAATACTTATAAAATAAAGGTATATATATACTCCTACTTTTTTTAAATCCCTTTTAGTCGCCCCGAGCCACTACAGCCACACTATTTATTTAATTAGTATATAAATATAATACTTATAGAATTATTAAACTTTTAAGCTAATAACTACTATTATACCTACGCTAGTAAATTTTACTAGTATTAGGGTTAGGTTGTATTAGCCACCTAGGCGTATACGTAAGCAGGAACATTAAAGTTATTTTTAAAAAGTATTTACTAACTTTTTAAATATTATTAATTAGACTCCTCTTTTTTTAAAAGCTCTTTTTATTACTCTAAGTTACTATAGCTACACTTTTTATTCAGTTAATATATAAATATAAATATATAATTAATTAAATAATATTATAATAATAAAAGTCTTAGCCTATAGACTAAAGTTAAATTATAAATTATAAAAATAATACTTTTATTTACTAGACTGTATACAGTTTAATATTTAAATTAAATATTTTTTTATATTTTAACTTATATAGATTTTAATATAGAAAAATACTATATTTATAATTTATAATATAACTTCAGCCTATGTAATAAAACTTTTATTATTATATTATTATTTAATTAGTTATATTTAAAAAGTTAGTAAATACTTTTTATATATAACTTTATTATTCCTGCTTACGTATATACCTAAGTGGCTAATATAATCTAATTTTAATTTAGATTAAATTTACTACCGTAGTTGTAATCTAGTAGTTACTTTTTTTAACTTTATATATATATAAAATAGAAGTTATATTTATTTTTCTTACTTTTTACTCCGCCTATATATATAGATAGTATAGCGTTTAATAATAATTTATAATTTTTTATTTATAATTATAAATCCTTTTTTACCTATAAAGATAGTTCACTACGATACTAAGCACCTATATACCTACTAGCCTATCTGCCTAGTTTACACACCGAAGAATATATATATATATAGATCTTTCTAAAATATTTAAGTATTAACTAGTATATCTATAAAGATTTTTTACTTATTACCCTATAGGCTCTATACTTAAAATATTTTTACGTTTACTACTAGTATCACCAGCCGTATCTTACATAGCTACGCTATATATTTTAGGCTATATATTTTTATTATAAAACTAATATTAATATATTAACTCTCTATTTTATATAACTCGTATAATCCTTTTATTGTAATATTTATTTTTATTATTTTTATCTTTATATAGACTACTATAACTTACTTTATATTTTTTAATTTTATTACTTTTACTATTAGCACTATTACGCTGTTATTCTAATATTAATTATTTAATATTATATAGGTGGGGTAGCACAGTAAGTAAGTGCCTAGAAATATATTAGATTTATAAAATTCTTTAAATTTTCGTTGTTATTTATATATTAAAGGTTTAATTCCTCTCCTTATTATAGTATTTTTTAAATACGCCTATTTTACTAGTAAAAAGTAAAATTTTTAAAAGTACGAGGTACTACTAAAAAATTAATATAAGGCTATAAGAAGCTAAAATTTTTACGTAAAACGCGTTATATCTAAAAATATAAATAAGGTATCTTACTATTTAAGATTATATAAGATAAAAATCTATTCCTAAATAGGCCTAGCGTAGCGAACTAGGCTTAATTAGGCAAATAGATTAGTAGTTTAATATAATTTTATTTAGTAATATATTAATTAGAAATTAAAAAGCCGATTGTTAGTTTACTTAGGAATTAAAGGACTTTCCTTAAATAGTTAGGTAGCCTTAATATAAAAGGCTTATTTTTAAAAAAAAAAAAAAAATATTATATAAAATTAATATCGCGGAAAAATACCTTAGAGCTTATATTACTAGCTTATAAAGCTCTTTAGAACGGGGGATTTATTTTTCTTTATATATATATATATTACTGCTCTTTAGCGCCTTTTTTTATAAAACTAGTCTCTACTCTTTAATTTTAGAATTTAGTAATTTCTAGCTTATTTTTCTTTATAATTATAAGTCTAGCGTTTTAAAAGTAAAAAAAGATTGTTTTTACGTACTTAATAATTAGAAATCTTATTTTTTAAAGCTCTAATTAATTCTTTAATTTTTTATTTTAAAAACTTTTAGTTTTATAGATTTAGTAAGTATCGTTTTATTTATATACTAATAATAAATTTTATATTTTTAACTATTAAACGCTTAGTAAGTCTTATAACTAATAATTCTCTAAGCGTTATAATAACTAAAGCTATTTTATTTTTCTTAACTAATAATATCTGTTTTACCAATTTAGCAAGCTAGCTAACTTAGTATATATATTTTAAAATATAGTATATATTTTACTACGTTTAGAATTTTATTAATTCTAATTTTAAAAGTGTTAATAATTTTAATAATTCTTTTTAAATAATAAAGCTTTTACGTATTATAAAAGCGTCTAAAACTAAAATTATAAAAATCTACTAAAACTATATTACTAAAATAACTATATACTAAGTCTATTTCACTAATTATTCTACTAAAGTAAACTAAGTAGTAAATATTTAAAACTAAATTAGTAAAATAGTAGCTTTAGAGCTTATAAGCGCTGTCTAAATATACTATACTATTATGGGGGATATTTTAACTTACTTAATTATTTATTTTCTTAAATAAAAGCTTTTAATTACTAACGCAGTAGCTAAAAATATTATATAATAATAATACTATATTTATTTAAAAAAAGTAAAGTATAAAAAAATAGTTCCTAAGCTATAATATTATAAATAAAAAGCTCTTTATATAAAAGTAGAGGTATATAAGTTTAGTAATATTTAGAGTAAGCTAGCTATTACTAATTTTTTTATCGCTATTAGTAAAAAATTAGTACCTAATTAGGTAGAGTAGATATATATAATTTAAGTCTAAAAATTAATATTTAAAAATAAAAGGCTCTCCCTAACGGAAGTTAGAAAAATTTTTTAAGTAATATTATAAAATAAAACTACTAATATAACTATTAAAAGCTTTAGAATTTTTATAATACTTAGTTAATAAAGCCTATCTTTTTAATTAAATAGTTTATAACTAAGAAATAAGGGTAAATTATACTAATACCCCTATAGACCTAAAAAGTATTATTAAAAACCTATTAAGGACTAATACTTATAATTAGTATTAATAAATACTTATACTAGTTATACTGCGCCGCTCTTTAAAAAGAATAAGAAAAAGCTTTTTAAATACTTTACACTTAATAAATTTACAGCTTTTTATAATATACTTTAGTAAAAAGAATAGTTTAAGAAAAATATTATATAAAATAAGGGGTTTAATAAACTAAAATTCCCTAGCCTTTTAGTATATATAATTATTAATCCTTTACTTATTATACGTAGTAAATTAGAATAAAGTAATAAAATATATTTTATATAAAATTATAATACTTATACAGTCTCTAAAAGTATTATTTTTAATAATAGTACTACTTTATATTTAGTAAATAATAGATTACTACTTTTTTTTTTTTTTTTTAAAAATAAGCCTTTTATATTAAGGCTACCTAACTATTAAAGAAAGTTCTTTATTTTCTAAGCGAACTAATAACTAGCTCTTTAATTCCTAATTAATATATTACTAAATAAAGTTATATTAAACTACTAATCTATTATCTAATTAGGCCTTGTTCGCTACACTAGTCCTATTTAGGAATAGATTTTTATTTTATATAACCTTAGATAGTATAATATCTTACTTATACCTTTAAATATAACCCGTTTTATATAGGGATTTTAGCTTTTTATAGTTTTATATTAATTTTTTAGTAATACCTTATACTTTTAAAAACTTTATATTTTATTATATAAAGTAGGCGCGTTTAAAGAACGCTATAATAAGGAGAGGAATTAAACCCCTAATACGCAGAAGAGACCTCGAAAATTAAGAAATTTTAGTATTTTTAGGCATATACCTACTGTGCCATTCTACTAGATTACTACTTATTTTAAATTATTTTTAGAGAGCTAATAGTATCCGTACTATTAAAACTAAAATATAGGCTTTTCTAATTTTTAGTATAGGAATCTAAGTAATTAAAAATATTTTAAATAGTCTAAATAGAAATTCTATAAAAAATTTTATATTATAAAATATAGCTATTATAGAAGAATTCTATTTTAATATAGTATTTAAATCTCGCCTATATAATAAAGGATTTTAATATTTAGGCTTAGATAATATACTATGCGTAGGATCTTTAAAATAAAGTCTTATACTTATAATATTTATTTATAAGTATAATTTTATATTTATTAAATATACGCCTCTATTCTTCTATCTCTTAGTTTAAAGTATAATATTAGTATATTAAAAGCTCCGTTTGGAGTTAATATATCTATATATTAATACTAAGGACCAATAAAGGCATACATATACTCCTCCTTTTTTGAAACCCCTTTTGGTCGCCCCGAGCCACCACAGCCACACTATTTGTTCGATTAATATACAAATATAATACTAAGGATATATAGTACTAAAAAGTAAAATATTTAAATTAAAAAGCTTTATATACTGTAGTCTATAAAGTGTAAAATATTTATATTTTAAATACTAACTGTATATATTATAAATAATATTCTTTTATATACATAACTTAGGTAATCTCTTAAAGACTTAAAAAAAAAATTACTATAACTATACTAGTATATTTTATAAAATTTTTTTAATATACTTAAAAAAAGGCTTAAAGAGCAGTAGATATTAATAATTAAAAATAATTATAGTAGAAAGGTTTATATATAGAGCCTATAGGCAAAATTACTTTTAAAACTTATAAAAGTATTTTTAAGTTTTACTATATAGGTATATACCTAGTATAAACTTAAGATTATAAAAATTTTTTAAAATAATAATATTACTACCTATTTATAGTATAGAAGATTGCGCTTTAGAAAATAAATAGAAAAGTTTAATATAAATATTAAAATTCTATTTTTATATATATATAAACTAAACAGCGGCACTAAACGCGCTAGCTAAAAAATTATTAATAAAAGTATTATTATAAGACTTAGTACAAACTTACTAAAAAAGTTTTAACTAAAAATTATAAAAGCAGCTGCAGCGCTTTATAATATTAGTTTAGTAACTTTTAAGAATATATAATTACTAAATAAGGTCTTTTATAGCTAATTTAAATAGTATTTTTATTACTATAAACCTAAGCTTATAAAATACTAAATAGTAGATTTATATCTACATTAAAGTAATATATATATTTATAGTTATTATATATATTCTCTAAATAAAAATTACGTAGCCGGGCGTAATAGGCGTAAATTTAAGGTAAATCTATATACTTATATTAGATATTTAGTTAGTTACCTAGCTTCTAATATCTATAAAATATAAATACTATTACTTAACTAAATTATTATAACGCGTAATATTATATTTACTAAAACTCTTTTTTATAAAGAAACTAAAGATTAGTCTATTCTATAGGAAAAGGCTATAAAGTTTATAAATATTTTATATATTATTAAGGTTACAGATATAGATAAAGTATTTAATAAAATTTTTAATACGTAAGCCTATAACTCTAATAAGCTAAAAATTAGTAGAAATATTATATAATTTAAATAGTAACTTAGGGGTGCTTTAGTATAAATCTTATTTTATTCTTTTAATTAATTAAATAAATAAAGTTTTATACGAGCGGTATATACGTAAACTATTAATATAATTAACTAATAGCCGCAAATCTGTATATTATATAATATAAATAAAGGTATACATATACTCCTCCTTTTTTAAACCCCTTTTAGGTCGCCCTGAGCCACTACAGCCACATTTTTTATTCGATTAATATATAAATATATAATATAAATATTAGTTTAATCTCTTTTTAGTCTACTTTAGAGGCTAAAAAACTTAAAAGTATAAACTTTAAAAAAAATAAATACTCTAGTATTCTTTATAAAGTATACTTTAGTAAAAGAGTAATATAGCCTAAAATAAAGAGCCTACAGGATTCTTAAATAGTAGCTAAAAGTTTATTTAATACTATTACTTAAATTAGTAATATAAAACTCCTTTTATTAATTAAAATAATTAATATTTATACTTATAGGATATAGGGACTTATAAAAGACTATAGTTTAGTTACTTAATAAAACTAAAAATAATATAGATTAAATTTTAAAGATTTTAATAAACTAGTAGGCGGGGATAAAAACCCCTTTAGTATTTATATATTATTAAGCCCTAATCTAGAGAGTAAGCTATTATATAATATAAAATTTATAAGTATTTTACTAAATAGTATAAATAGTTCTCTTTAGTATAATTTTATAAATATATTTATTTTTAGTATAAATCTTATATAGGAAGAGCGTAGAGAGTTTATAACTATTAATATTATAGTTTAAGCTACTATATAGAATAGGGCCTTAAAAAAATAATATTTTAAAATAAAATTTATAAATATCGTAATAAGCTTTTAAAAAAGCTAGTAATATAAAAAGTAATTTTTTTATATCTACTTAGTCTGCTCTTTTACTAGACTATATATAAAAAATAGACTATACTTCTTAAAAAGTAAATTTAGTAAGTAGTTATATACTTTAAAAATACTTAATAACTATTATTACTTAAGTAGGTATTTATCTATAAGTTTAATTAGAATAGTTATTTTATAAAGTATAAAACTTAATTTATTATTAAAAGCGACTTCTAGTTAATAGATACGCTCTTATTAATATATACTATAATACTTATAGTACGCTCCTTTTATATAACTATAGTAATTATAGTAAATTTTAACCTAAAAATTTTATATTTTAATATAATTAGTATATTTCTAATTATACTAATTAATTTTTTAAACCTAGTATAGTGTAAACCATTTAATAGTTATAAGTAAGATAATAATTCTATAAAGCTTAATTAAGCCTTATATAGCCTACGCGACTTACCTATACTATAGTATATAAAATTTTTTAGTATTTAGCTAAGCTTAGTCTTATCTGCTTAAAAGAAAAGTCTTATTTATTTTTTAATACAAATTATACGATTTTTATACTTTTTTATATAAATAATATTTTACTTCTATACTATAAAATTTATTAATAAGAAGCTTTTAAATTACGCGATAAGCTTTTAGAAATATATAAAATAGAGATATATAGAGCTATAAAATAGTATTTTAAAATATAAATAATTAGAAATTAAGAAAATTTAATAATTACGCTAATCTATAATTTATATATTAAAAGGATTATAAAAAAAGTTAAAATAGCTAATTTAGTACTTTTTTTACTAACGCTGTTACTATTAGAAAAGCTAATTAAGAATAAAAAAAATAATAAAAATTAAAATTAAAGCGTATTAGGAGCGTGTTAAATTTATATTTTATATTATTATTATAATATAATTAGATATAGTATTTACCGTTTTAAAGTTCTTTTATTTCTTAATTAATTTAAGTAAAGAGTATTTTATTACAGTAGAACGTATAATCGCGTTTTTTTATAAATTATACTTTTAAGTAATTTAATATAGGGTATATAAGAGCCTAAAACTTATAATCTATTTAAACGCTTTATTTATAAGTAATCTAAAAAGTAAACAATTTTTATATAGCTATATTATTATATTATTTAAAGGTATAATTATTTAGAAAACCGCTAGATAGGCTACTATTATAATATTAACTACTAAAGCGGAGCTCCTCGCGCTAAAATATATAAATAAAAAAATAATAGTTCTAAAGCGCTTTTTAAAAAAATTTATTTTAAATTTTAAAGCGACGTAGCGTATATTCTATAATAATTAATAAATAATTAGGCTAGTTATAAATAAAAATAAGCGTATAACTACCTGTTTATACTATATAAATATATAAAATATATAGCTGCGCTAAAAGTATTTAAAAAAGAATTTTAAAATTAAATACTTTTAGATAAATAATATACTAACTAATAGGTTAACGAAAGCTTTTACAGCTTAATAATTTTAGAAATTTAAAAAGTAACTAAATTTTAAAAATATAAAAGAAAAAATAACTAAACTAAAATTTTAAGAAATTATATAATAATAGAGCGCAAAGCGCTTTAAATTAAATATTAAATAGCTTATTAGCTACTATTTATAATAAATAATTTAAAACTATACTACTTAGAAAAACTCTATAATAAAAGACTAAAAAAAATAATAAAATAATAAAATTATATAATAAACCTAATAAAAAAGCTTAATAGATTAATAATTTTACTAGCTTACTAAACTTCTAATTAGCTTAAGTACAGCGTAAAGTAATTTTATTAAAAATATTATTTATAGGGTTACTACTTAAGTCTTTATCTATTTTAATTATTTACCTAATAGTAGTTTATAATTTATTAAACTCTATTATCTATAAAGTTTATATTATTAAAGATTAAAAAAAGCGGATTAAAAAATTATATTTATTTTTAAATAAGCTCTTTCGCCTTCTTACTGTAAAGCGGCTTATAATAAAATAAAAAGTATTTAGTAATTTTTTACATACGACTAAAACTATAATACTAAATATATAATTTTTCTAAATTTTCTAAATTAAGATATTAGTATATATATTAGTTTACAGTTATATTTACTCTTATACGCTTAATAATAAGAGTCTTATATTTTAGTATTATAATAACTTTTATTATTTTTATTAGATAGAGTACTATTTAAATAATAAAAGTAAAATATAAAGCGCTTTAATCTTATAAACTATTAGTAATATTAAATTATATAAACGCTATTTAGCACTTCTAAAACTTTTTTAATTTTAATATAAAAAAATAAATAGAGCTCTAAAAAACTATAAACTAAAACGCTTAAAATATCTTTTATTTAGGTTATTTTTATTATTACAGCGTAATAGAGTCTATAAAATAAATAGTTTACTATTTTTATTTTTTTTAAATTTACTTTTAGATTCGCTCTCTATTGTAGAATACGGCCTATTTTTTAAATCTAATCTAATAGAGCTTAAAAAAGCTAAATTAAAACAAAGCGCTAATAGTATTTTACGTCTAAGAAGGCTAAACCGAAGAAATAAGCTAAGTAAATTTAATAATTTTAAAAGTTTTTTTAATTTTTTATTAGCGTTAAGCTTTCTATAAAAATATTATATACTTTTAGGCTAATTTTTAGACAGCTATTTAGGGGCGTAATATAAGTATTAAACTAAAAAAATTATAAAAATTATTAAATAATAGTATAGGCGGATTTTAGTAAGCTTATAATAGTAAAAAAAAAAAGCTTTTTTTAAAAATCTAGGGATCTATAAAACTTTTTAATTAAAAACAAAAATTTTATTTATTAAAGATATAAAATAATTATTTAAAGTGTATAATAATAGCGTATTAACTTATAAAAAAAGGAAATAATTTTTTAAATATTATAGTGGGGGGGTTTCTATTTAAATTATAAAAATTTTTATTTAAAGCTAAATAGCGCTTTAGTTTCACTAAGCTATCTATTATTAAAGCTTTTTACGCTTTTTATATTTTTATTTTTTTACTTACTTCTCCTTACGGAGCGTAATTATAGGCTAAAAAATAGTAGTAAGTAAAGCGCTAAAAGCTAAAGAACTAGACTTTATTAGCTCTTTACTAACTTTAATATACTTAAGATATTTTAAATACTAATTACGATTAGTTATATTTAAGTAGTTAAATTTAGTTTTATACTAAAAATTTTTTATTATATTTTTAGACTGTTAAGTAAAGATTAGAAGAATTTTTAAGAGAAAAAATTAAAAATTAAAAATTTAGATAAACTCTAAAAAGTAAAGATTAAAAAAAGTATTATAATTTACTATAGTTATAGTAGAAGTAATATAAATAGTTAACTTATAATACCTATAATAGTTAAAAAGCTTAAAGAGCTATTAAGAGAAATACAATTAAATAAAGGAGCTTAAATATAAAATAAATAATATAAGAGTACGTAATAGTAATAATAAAAAGCGTAAAAAAAATAAAGATTATTTTAAGAAAATTAGTAGAAAAATTATATAAATATTATCTATATTACTAAACGCTAGCGTACTTACTATATTTAGTCTTTTATTTTAAAACTTTATTACCTAGTAATACTACCTGCTAAAGGTCTATTTAATAAAACATTTTTTAAAATTAATTCTATAGTTACTATAAGCCTAAAAAAATTAATTTTAAGCTACTTAGATAGTAAAGCTATTTTAATTAATTTAACTAGAGAGTATATTATAAAAAAATACTTTAGAGTTTATATTACTAGTTTATAAAGCTTTTTAAAATAAAAGATTTATTCTCTTTTATATATATATACTACGGCTTTTTAGCGCTTTCTTTTATAGAACTAGTCCCTACTCTTTAATTTTAGAATCTAGTAATTTTTAGCTCGTTTTCCTCTATAATTAATATATAGTATTTTTATAAAACTAAGTAATTACGTTGCGTACGGGATACTTAGTAGTATTAAAAAAAACTTTTTATTATTAGACTTTATTATTCTATAAGTAAAGTACAGTAGAAACAGCTTATATATATATAATAATTATATTAATATTATATAAAGGTATATATATACTCCTTCTTTTTTAAAACCCCTTTTAGTCGCCTATATAGTTACCGTAGCCACACTCTTTTATTTAATTAATATATAAATATATATATTAATATTAATTTAAATAAGTATAGTATATACCGAAAAGGGAGTAAAAGTAATAAAATCTTTAAAGAATAATTTTTTAACAATAATATCTTAATAAATAATATTTTTTAATAAATATTTAACTATACTATTATTAAGTATAAAATAAAAAAGAGATATATAAATAGTACTGTAGGTATTCTATTTTTATAAAATATAGTATCTATACTAGACTTTTTAATTTTTTTAACTTAACGTTTTTTTAGAGAAATATACTAAATATATTAGTAGAGCGCTATATTTAATTTAATATAGCTTTATCTAACTTTTTTAATATATTTAGTATTAAGGTATATATATACTTCTCTTTTTCTAAAACCCTTTTTAGTTACCTTAAACTACTACAGCTACACTATTTTTTAATTAATTTATAAATATATATTAACCTTTTAAAATTTAATTTTTTAATTACCTTTGTGTTATACCCTACTAGAAAATAAAGTTATAACTATTTTTTAATAATAGTTATTAGTTTAATAAGTTAATTATATTATAAATAAATAAAATAATTAAAATTAAAAATACTAGATTAGTAGTACTAATAGTAATAGTAATAGTAATAGTAATAGTAATAGTAGTATTAATAAATAAAGATATAATTAAAGTAAAAGAGTTAAAAAATATAATATATATTTTATAGTACTATAAATAAATAAAATAAGTATTTTATAATACTAGTAGGTGCTTCTTTTTTTTTTTTTTTTTTTAAAATAGACGCTAATTTTTTAGCGTACCTGCCTAATTAGGAAAAAACTATCTACCCCTTTAAGTAAATCTAATAAACGTTTCTCTCTTTTATTCTATTTTTAGATTATTATTTACTAAATTAAATTATATTAGATTACTAGTCTATTATAAACCTAATTAGGCTTAGTTCGCCACGCTAAGCCTATTTAGAAATTAATTTTTATTTTATCTAACTTAAAATAATAATTTTAGTCTAAAAACCCTATTTATGCCTGCGGATATTAAGACTTTTTAGTTAAAATTTTAGCTTTTTATAGTCTTATATTAATTTTTTAGTAATACCCTATACTTTTAAAAAACTCTACGTTTACTACGTAAAGTAGGCATAATTAAAAAAGTGTTATAATAAAAAAGAGAATAAAACCCCTAATATATAAAGAGACCTTAAATATTAAAAAATTTTAGTATTATTAGGTATATGCTCCTACTGTACTACCCTGCCTATAGGTACTTCTTTAGTATAAAAAATATATTCTAATTAATAGCAATAGTAATAGTAAAAGTAAAAATATATTAAGTATAGAATTTATAGAGTAATAAGTAATAAATAATAAAACTTTTACTTCTATAAAAATACTCTAGGTAATTAATATATAAAAGTTTTAGTAGGAGTCTATATATATATTTATATTTTATACGTTTAGTAATATATAGACTATATATATTAATAAATATACTTTTTTAATATATTAAATATAATAGTATATATATACCTCTTTTTTTTTTAAATTCTTTTTAGTCGTCCGAAGCCGCTGTAGCCACACTTTTTATTTAATTAATATATAAATATATTACTTGATTTATATATATATATATATTTATACAGGGGAAAAAAAAAGTATAATTAAAAAAGATGTCTTTTTTAAAGTTCTATAACTTACTAATTAGTAAGCTAAAAAATATAATAAAAATAGTGTATTAGAGAAAAGAACTAGTAGCTTCTATTTACCCTATTCGGGGCTGCTTACTAAGCGGTATAGGGGTAATAAAAAATTAGTAAATATAAAAAATTTTTAAAGTCATACTTTAGGCTATTATAACTTTTTATTTAAAGTCTAAAATTAGGTTATTTTTATATATATTATAATACTATCTATAGTATACAAGTATATAAAATACCTTTATATACTTATATATTAATTATATAATTATTTATAATAGTTACTTTTTAAAATTTTTAATAATAAACTAGTAAATAATAAATTACTAGTATTTAGTATAGTAGCCTTTAGCTTCTATAACTACCTTATAATAGTTAGGATAAAATAAAATATAATTATTAATAACTTTTTATAGTATATTATTCTACTCTTTTATAATAGCGATTTTAAAAAGCTCTATACTTTCTAAATTAATTCCTATACCTAAATTAGCCTTTTTATTTTTAATAAGCCCTAATTTTAAATAATCCTATATATTGTCTATAGAGGCTAAATTAGGACTATAGGGTAAGTAAACTACTTTTAAGCAGGAGTATAAAAGGCTTATTTATTCTTTTATATTTTAGTTTTATTACGTTTTACCCCGCCTACTAATATTATAAACTAATAATATTATTATAAACTTATTACGTAATTTAGAGTAATATTTTTTTATTTAATTTTATACTAAGTTTTTATATTACTTATTAAACTTTCTACTAAAATAATAACACTACCTAAAGGCCTACTAGTAAAATAAATTACGTATATACCTAGCTTATTTAGTAGCCTTATAGAATAAAAAAGAAAAACTATACCTACTATTATTAGTACTTACGCTATTTATAATACCTATTATCTAATTAGTAATATTTACTAAATAAAAATAAGAGTGTATATTTACTTAATACTACGCGCTTTAGTAGGCCCTAAAGTTTATATTTAGTTTTTTTTTTATTTTAAATTTTATAAGTATACTAATATATCTATTTTATTTTATTAGTCTAAGTCTAAAATCGCGATTACCTTAAGTTTTTTAAATTTATTTTTAGCTTTTTTAATAATACTAGATCTCCCGGCCCTTCTCTATTAAATATTTACTTTTATATAACTTTTATTTTATTAGCTTAGAATCTATTTATATAAAATAGTATACTAAAGAGGTTTATAAAGTAAAGAAAAATAATATACTTAAAAAGACTATTTTTTACTAAAAGTTTACGTACGCGTAAGTCGGCGTAAAACTTATTAATAAGTAATACGTAAATAGATAGTTTTAGTTAACCTTAGATTTTATATTAGTTTAAAGTATTACTACTATTAGGAGCGGTTAGTATAATAGGCAGTAAGTTAATAATCTATTTAAAATTAGTATAGTAATAGGACGTTTTAAAAATAAAAAAAAACCTATAAAAATATAATATAGTAAAGTACTTTAAGTAAGTAATATTATAGTAGAAAAAATAGAATAAATAGCTAGACTTATTTAAAGACTAAATATTTAGTTATATAGACTTTAGGTAACAGTCTAATAACTCTTTTTAATTTTAAAGTTTATATATCTAGTAACCCCCTAGGCTAACTGCGTTATATATAATTATAAGTAGTAATTACTAATAACCTTAAAAATAATTATAAACAGTCGCTAACCTATAAATATATAATTAAAATATAAGCGGAGCTTTATTATATTTAGTAAAATATTTTACTTTTACTAAAAAAAAAACTATAACTTTTAAGGGTTTAAAATTTATACTACTTATATATAGTCTTGTAATGTATAAGCTATTTAGTATTTATTAAGTTTTTATTATTATATATTTGTATATTAATCGAACAAATAGTGTGGCTGTGGTGGCTCGGGGCGACTAAAAGGGGTTTCAAAAAAGGAGGAGTATATGCATGCCTTTATTTTTATTATTATATTATACTACGGCTTTATAAAGCTCGCGAAGTACATTAATTAATAGTGTAAGTAAAAAAATTAATTTAAATTTTATTATTTTTAAACTAAGTTAATAGGCTTAACCGTAACGACGCGGTTTAATAGGTTATAATAGTATTTATTAATAGATTTATAATAAACATATAACTATTTTATTTCTTTTTAGTACTATCTACTTATTTTTTTTTTACTTAAATACCGACAACTGCTTTTATAACCTATTAGTTACTTTTTTAACTTTATTTTTATAAAGTAAAATAAAAGTTATATTTATTTCTATTACTTTTCGCTTCGCCTATATATATAGGTAGTATAGTATTTAATAATAGTTAATATTTTTATTTATAATTACAAATTTTATTTTACCTATAAAAATAATTATAGTTATAATACTAAGTATACCTATTTACCTATTTAACTTACGTACTAAAGAAACTAAAAAACTTTATATAGGCCCCACTAAAATTTTTATATATTAACTATTTAATATCTCTATAAAAATTTTATAATTTCTTACTTATTACTTTATAGGCTTTATACTTATACTAACTATACTTTTACTACTACTACTACTACTACTACTATTTTTACCTTTACCACTATTTTTATTTTTATTTTATATTTTTTATACTAAAAAGTATTTACTATATTTATAAAATACTTATTTTATCTATGAACTTCGCTATAAACTATATATTATATTTTTTAATTTTTTTTTACTTTTACTCTATCTCTATATATTTTTATTAATAATTTTTTTTAACTACTAATACCGCTAATTTAGTAATTAACACCTTAACTACTTTTTTAATTAATAGGGCTACTATCTTATTCGTAGGGCTGTACTTATAGTTAAATATAATTATAACTTTAAAATTTACCTCTTTTCTATTAGCTATTGTTAGATAAATAAAGTACTTATACTAATAAGCGTTTACTAAAGTCGTGTCTTTATTACTAGTAAAATAAAATAATATAATAGGAAGAGCTCGGCTAATAGTACTAAGTACTATTTTAGATATTTTAAAATTAATTACTAAGTATATTTTATTGCTCTTAGCGTTAATAAAAGGAAGAGTAGTATTAGGATTTTTTAAAAAAATAATATAGTAGTATTAAAACCTTTAAAAAAGAATAATATTTTTGTAAATATTTTTTTTTAATTAATAAATATTTAATTGTGTTAACTGTAAAAATAGAAAAAATATATATATGTTATAATAGCCGCTATACTCTACGTATCTCTCCTCTATAAATAAATATAGTATCTTTACTAAACTTTTTTACTTTTTTAACTTTACGTTCTTTTAGGGGGGGCGTACTAAGTATACTAATATGTTAGTAACTAGCGTAGCGCTATACTATTTTTAACTTAGTTTTACTTAACTTTTTTAATATATTAAGTATAAAGATACATATATACTTCTTCTTTTTTAAAATACCTTTTAGTTGCGCTAAGTTACTATAGTTACACTTTTTATTTAATTAATATATAAATATATTTACTTAAACTATTATATATTATTTTACCTATACTTATAGGTATTTTATAATACTCTTTTTATTTCTTTATATATTATTACTACGTTTATTTATTATATTATATTTATATACTAATCGAACAAATAGTGTAGCTGTAGTAGCTTAGAATAACTAAAAGGGGTTTTAAAAAAGAAGGAGTATATATATATCTTTATATTTATTATATTTTTTTTTGACCTAGCCTTACCTGACTTTTTCGACACTGAGTATAAAGGCATATATATACTCCTCCTTTTTCAAAACCCCTTTTGGTCGCCTACACAGCCACCACAGCTACACTATTTATTCGTTAGTATATAAATATATATATATATATTTATTATATTTATCTTTTATATTTACCTATTATTATTAATTACCGTCTTATATATAGCTTTCTTTTCTTATCCTTAGGGCTAAACCTATCTAGTTATTAGTACTAATACTCTCCTTACTAGCTTTTTTATATTTTACAGCTATACTATTATTAGAGTAATAACTACGATTTTATTCTTAAACCTAGTATAATTAGATTTATTTTAATTATCTAGTATAGCTAGGAGATATTACTTCTATTTATAAATATAGTTTAGCTTAGTATTTATAATAATAAAATTTTTAAAATCTTTTACTATTATAACTATAGAAATTAGTAATAATTACTATTACTATAGCCATAGTCGTGTAGGTATAATATATACTTACTTATTTTTAGTATAAAGGTATAGTCCGTAGCTATTATAGCTATTATTTATTTTATACCTACTTATCTATAAAGGTAAATCTTTCTAGTAGTATACTAAAGCTTTATAAAAATTACTAGTAAAATAGTCTTCGTAAGAATAGATTTAGTAAAATAATAAATATTATACTTATTACTTTTATAGGGCTGTTCGGCTATATTATATTACAGGAGGGTGAAATTGAAAAAGACCAATTAAAAAAAATACCTTTTTTAAAGTTATATAACTCTTTAATTAGTAAGCCTAAAAATATAAAAAAAATACCGTTTTAAAGAAAAAGACTAGCGTAGTTTATTTACCTACTTAGGGGCTACTTAATAAGGGGTTTAGGGGTAGTAAAAAATTAGTGAATATAGAAAATTTTTAAGGTCCTACTTTAAGTTAGTACAACTTTTTATGTAAGTTATAAAATTAGCTTATTTTTATATATAGTATAATACATACTATATTATATTAGTGTTTAAAGTATCTTTATCGTTTAATATATTAATTATATAATTATTAATAAAAGTCAAATTTTTACATTTTTAATAATAAACTAGTAAATAATATATTCCTAGTACTTAGTATAGTATCCCTAAGATTCTATATATCCTTAAAAATAGCTAGGAAGTAAAAAAATATAATTATTAATAACTTTAAATAATTTTATATTTTACTATTTAAAAATAGTTCTTTAATAGCCCCTATACTCTCTAAACTAAATCCTATACCTAAATTCTACTTTTTATTATTATTTAGCCTAGATTTTATTAAATCCTATATATTTTTTATATAGGCTAAATCACTGTTATAGGCTTGGTAAAATAAAATATATATTTTAATTTTTCTTAAATTAGTTTAGAACATCTATTATAATATAAATAAGGATACTAACTTACTAAATTTACTAATATAAATTAATATTAATATAAAGCTTATAATTATAATATAATATAATAATATATATATATACTTATATTATTATATTAAAAAAACTGCAAAAAAATCTAGAAAGTTACTTACTCCTTTTTATTTTTTATTTAAGTTTAGATATAAGAATTCTTTTTATATAGTGTTTACTAGTAAAAGAAATAGATAAATTAGGTATTTTAGTAAATACTAAATTACTTTAATTTTTTAACTAAATAGCGTTCTAAATTTAGAGTATTAAATTATAACTAATAAAATAATTAACATAATTAATATTAAAAAAACAACACAATAGCGTAGAAATATATAAAACGTAATATATTAAAATATATTAAAATATTAAAATAACTTACTTTTTTATTAGGTAATAGCTAGTTCTTTTTCTAACTCTAATTTAATACCTTTTTCTATAATACTCCCCTCTAATCTCTCTTATAAATAATACTAACTTATTAGGAAATATTATTGTCTTTAAAATTTATATTTTTAATATTTTTAATATTCTCTTTAGCGTATTTTAAAATTTCTTTTTACGTTTTCGTTGCTAAATATAGATTTTTTTAATTTATACTAATATTATAACACTTCTGTTTTAATATACTATTATAATAATATTTTTATTATATTTAGACTATTTTCTAATTGTTACTTATTATTTTTGTTTTTAGGGCTTTTAATTAAGTCTTTATTAATAATTCTTTTTACACTTTAAATTATCCTAGGAACTCTACTACTTTTAACTTTATTTATATTATTATTATTATTATTTTAATTTTAATATATTATATAGTATTATAAATACTATTATAAGTTCTTTTAAACTAAAAATAATTACTAAAATATAAGTATTTGCTGTTAAAAGAAAATTAACTCAAAATTTAAGTTTTATTAAATATCGCGCTATATTAAATAAATAGCGGCCTAGGTTTATAAATTTACAAAGACATTATTATATACTATAATATTAATAATATATTACGTAATTAGTAATTATATAAGCAGGAGCTACATTTTTATTATTAATATAATTTTATTATTAGATTACTAATATAGTTTTTAAAAATAGTCACGTGACCTATACTAGGCCTAAAAGGATATAGTTAAAATTTTAGTTTAATATATTTATAAACTAAAAAGTTATAGCACTCTAAAAAAGGGGTTTAAAAAATTACTATGTTTAGGTAATTTTAGTTTATTACAGGTAATGAATAAGCAGTAAATAAAATCTTTATAATTTTATTTATAATTTTCTCTTTAAAACGGTATTATTAACGTATTTTTAGGTTTATTACTTAATTTTATATAAATTTTTAAAAAAGGTATCTTTTTTAATTGGTCTTTTTCCATTTCACCCCCCTGTATAATATATAATATATAATATATATGGTGTATATAGTAATATTTATAAAAGAAGATTTAATATAACTATCTAGTATAGTAGACTATTTATTATACTTTTTTATTATTCTATATATATAGTAGCGGGGGCGCCGGTATATATTAATACTTTATAGTATATTATTAATAGTAACTAGGTATTAATATTATATTTTATTTTGTTATAAATGGACGTTTGGTACTAGATTAAAAGATAATACTTACTTATATATTACTATTTTAACTTATTATATATTTGTATTTGTATACTAATTAAACAAATAGTATGGCTGTAGTGGCTCGGGGCGACTAAAAGGGGTTTTAAAAAAGGAGGATTTAACTTATTATAACTGCGTCCTTAGTATACCTATTAATATATAACTATATACTACGTTTTCTATTATCGTATCTAAGTTATTATAGAGCCGTTTTACAGGAACCCTTATAATAGTTAATAGTTATTTTTTTTAAAAATATAGGTACTACGCTAAATGCGTAGTTTTATTTTTTTAAAAAAATAAAAATAAGTTAATACGTCCGTAGTTTTCTAAATAGAAACGTTATTTTATTAAAATTACTAACTTAAATTAATATTAATATAAAGATTATAATTATAATATAATATAATAATATTTATATATTAATTATATAAATAGTGTAGTTATAGTAGTTCGGGGCAACTAAACGAGATTTTAAAAAAGGAGGAGTATATATATACCTTTATTATATATATATATATATATATATTATTATATTAATAATAAAAGGGGTAAAAAAGTATTTTACAATATACCCGTTTTTATACTTAGTTTAATTTTAGATATAAGGACTTTATTTATATATTCTTATATTTATATATTAATTAAATAAAAAGTGTAGCTGTAGTGGCTGTGTAGGCGACTAAAAGGGGTTTTAAAAAAGGAGGAGTATATGCATGCCTTTATACTTAATATATCAAAAAAGTTATATATTCTTTACTAGAACAAGAAGTAGAAGAATTAGGTATTTTAATAAATATTAAATTACTTTTACCTCCTACTTAAATTGTATCCTAAACTTATAGAATAAGGTCTCGGCCTATAAAATAAATACAGGAGGATAACATAAAAAAAAAGTAATTAAAAAAGATATCTTCTTTAAAAATTTCTATAAAATTAATTACTAAGCCTAAAAATACGTGAATAATACCGTTGTAAAGAAAAACTAATAGTAATTTATATAAGAATTTTAGTTACGTTATATATATTACCTATAATAAATTAAAATTACCTAAATATAGCAATTTTTTTAACCCCTTTTTTAGGTTCCTGTAACTTTTTAGTTAGAGAATATATTTAACTAAAATTTTCATTATACCCTTTTAGGCCTAGTATAGGTAACGTGACTAGATTTTTAAAGTATATTAGTAATCTAATAATAAAATTATATTAATTATAAAAATATTACTAAGGCTTATATAATTAATAATCACGTAATATATTATTAATATTATAATATATTATACTATCTTTATAGTTTTATAAACCAAAACTTCTATTTCCTTAAAATAGTACTAAATTTTTTAAAACTTAAATCTAAAATTAAACTTCTTTTAAAATTAAATAATTTACCTTCTTTAATTACTATAATTTTAAATAAGTTAGAAAAGACTATTTACAATACTATACAACGTATTAAAAATAAAAATAAAAAAGATTATAATATAAAAAAGTTTAAAAAGGGTAGAGTTTCTAAAGTAACTTAAAGAGAAAAAAGAATAATTAATAGGGACTTAACTAGATATTCTAAAAAAAAAATTAAAAGGCTATTATTAGATAATAGTTTAAATATCTCAAAAAAGATCCTTATTAAGGATTTTAAAAGAGGAGGATTATAGTATTAATATAAGTAAAAAAAAACTAATAATTAATAAAGAAAACGTTAAAAACAGATTACAATACGCTAAAGAGAGTATAAAAAATATTAAAAATATAAATTTAAAAAAATAATATTTTCTAATAAGTTAACAATATAAAGGGGATAATAAAATAAATAATATTATAAAAAAAAGGTAAAAATAAAGTTAGAAAAGAACTGGCTGCTAGTTAATTATAAAGTAAGTTATTTTAACTTTTTAAAATATTAAAATATATAACTTTTTATATATTTTTAAGTTATAGTTTTAGTTTTTTAATATTATAGAGGAAAAACGAGCTAGAAATTATTAGATTTTAAGATTAAAGAGTAAAGACTAGTTTTATAAAAGAAAGCGCTAATAAGCCGTAATATATATATATATATATATATAAATTTTTTTATTTTAAAAGGTTTTATAAACTAGTAATATAAGCTTTAAGGTATCTTTCTATAATATACCCCCTAATTAAGCTAATTAAAATAGCTTAACTGTCTAAGCAGCTTAAAATTAATTTTTTTAAGCTTATAGTAGCTATAAAATTAATTTTAAAAAAAAACTTTTTTATGTAGATTTTTAGGAGGTAGAATTACTAAATAATAAAACTTTAAAGTAAAAGACTAATTACAGTAAATACGCTAGCGTTTAGTAATATAAATAATATTTATATAATCTTTTTACTAACTTTTTTAAAATAATTTTTACTTTTTTCTTATTTTTTATTATTA
Organism: Pleoardoris graminearum; assembly: GCA_030770415.1. Taxonomy (NCBI): domain Eukaryota; kingdom Fungi; phylum Ascomycota; class Dothideomycetes; order Pleosporales; family Didymosphaeriaceae; genus Pleoardoris; species Pleoardoris graminearum. Next base: position 216,805 of record JASEKS010000107.1, on the reverse strand, counting down.
CTTTTATACTTTTTTATATTATTTATATTATATCTAAGCTTTTCTATTTAACTTTATTTCCCTTAATAGCTTCTTAAGCTCTTTAATTATTATAAATATTATAAATTAATTATTTATATTACTACCGCTGTAACCATAGTAAATTATAATATTTTTTTTAATTTCTACTTTTTAAAGTTTATTCGGATTTCTAATCTCTAATTATTTTTTTAAATATTTTACTAATCTTTATTTAACAGTTTAAAAATATAATAAAAAATTTTTAATATAAAACTAAATTTAATTATCTAAATTTAACTAAGCGTAATTAGTATTTAAAATATTTTAAGTTTACTAAAATTAGTAAAAAGCTAATATAGTCTAGTTTTTTAGTTTCTAGTATTTTATTTATTACTATTTTTTAGTCTATAATTACGCTCCGTAAGAAGAAGTAAGTAAAAAAAAAAAATAAGAAGTATAAAAAGTACTAATAATAAGTAGTTTAATAAAACTAAGGCAATGTCTAGACTTAAACTAAATTATTTATAATTTAGGTAGAAATTTTTATATTATAATATTTAAAAAATTTTTTATTTATTTATAAAAAGATACGTAGCTACTATAAGCTAAAAAAAAAATTTTATAATTTTAATATAAAAATATTTTTTTTTTATTTTAGTCTCTAATCCTTCGGTTTAAGAAGTTTTACTATTTTTTTTATTTTTAAAAAATATTTTTCCCTTACTATTATAAGTTTAAGAAAATCGTCTTTTGTCTCTAATAGATAAAATATATACTTTTTTAGTTTAAAAACCTCTATAACCCCTTTAAGCTCTAGGTAATAATCTCCTTAATCTATTATCTAGTAATTTTAATAATTCTTTTAATTTAATATTTATATTACGCCCCTAAACGGCTGTCTAAGAGCTAGTTTAAAAGTATATAATATTTTTATAAAAAGCTTAATACTAATAAAAAATTATGTAGACTCTAAAAGTTATTAATTCTATTTAGCCTAATTTCGTTATTTAACCTTTTTAAGCGTAAAACGCTATTAGTATTTTTTTTAATTTAGCTCTTTTAACCTTTACTAGATTAGGTTTAAAAATTAGGCTACGCTTTATAGTAAATAAGAGTAAATTTAAGAATACTAAAAAAAATAAAAATAGTAAGTTATTTATTTTATAAACTTTATTGCGCCGTAGAGATAAGAATAATATTAGTAAAAAATATTTTAAGTTTTTTATATTATAGTTTTTTAAAGCTCTATTTATTTTTTTATATTAAAATTAAAAAAGTTAAGAAACTATTAAATAGTATCTATATAGCTTAATATTATTAATAAATTATAAAATTAAAGCGCCTAGTATTTTATTTTTATTATCTAAGTAGCACTCTATTTAGTAAAAGTAATAAAATTACTATAATACTAAAACGTAAGACTTTTATTACTAAATATATAAAAGTAGATATAGCTGTAAACTAATATACGTACTAATATCTTAATCTAAATAATTTAAAAAAATTATATACTTACTATTTTAGTGCTAATTATATATAAAAAATTATTAAGTATTTTTTATCTTATTATAAGCCGCTCTATAGTAAGAAGGCAAAAGAGCTTACTTATAAAGAGGTATAGTTCTTTAATCTACTTTTAGCGATTTTTACTAATATAGATTTTATAAATTATAAAGTTTAATAAATTACGAATTACTATTAAGTAAATAATTAAAATAAATAAAGACTTAGATAGTAACTTTATAGATAATATTTTTAATTAAATTACTTTACGCCGTACTTACACTATTTAGAAGTTTAGTAAACTAGTTAAATTATTAATTTATTAAACTTCTTTATGGCGGGGTAGCACAGTGGGTATATATCTAAAAATATTAAGATTTTTTAAAGTTTTAAGGTCTTCTGCGTATTAGAGGTTTAATTCTTTTTTTTATTACAGCGTTTTTTAAACGCGCCTATTTTATATACTAAAATATAAAGTTTTTAGAAGTACAGGGCACTGCTAAGGAATTAATATAAGGCTATAAAAAGCTAAAATCCCTATACGGAATACGTTATATTTATAAATATAAGTAAAATATTTTAGGGTAAAAATTGTAATTTTAAGTTAGACAAGATAAAAATTTATCCCTAAATAGGCTTAGCGTAGCGAACTAAGCCTAATTAGGTTTATAATAGACTAGTAATTTAATATAACTTTATTTAGTAATATAATAACCTAAAAATAGGATTAAAGAGAGAGACGTTTATAAGGACTTTAAAAAGGGGTATATAGTTAGTTATTTTCTAATTAGGCAGGTACGCTAAATATTAGCGTCTATTTTTTTTTTTAAAAAAAAAAAAAAAAAAAACTTCTTTATTAGGATTATAATATAATTTTATTACTTTATTATCTTTCTACTCTTATATTATAGAATTTTTTTAAGTAGTGCGGTTTTAAATTGTCTATTATAAATAGTAGCTTAAAAGTAATTTAATATTTAATTTAAAGCGCTTTGCGCTTTATTATTATATAACTTTTTAAAATTTTAGCTTAGTAATTTTTCCTTTTATATTCTTAAAATTTAATTACTGTTTAAATCTTTAGAATTACTAAGCTATAAAAGCTTTTATTAGCCTATTAGCTAGTATATTACTTATTTAAAAGTATTTAATATTAAAACTTTTTTTTAAATATTTTTAGTATAATTATATATTTTATATATTTATATAGCGTAAATAAGTAGTTATACGCTTATTTTTTATTTATAACTAGCCTAATTATTTACTAATTATTACAGAATATATACTACGTAATTCTAAAATTTAAAATAAGTTTTTTAAAGAAGTGCTTTAGAGCTATTATTATTTTATTTATATATTTAAGCGCGAGGAGCTCTGTTTTAGTAGTTAATATTATAATAATAATTTATTTTACGGCTTTTTAAATAATTATACCCCTAAATAATATAATAATATAATTATATAAAAATTATTTACTCTCTAAATTATCTATAAATAAAGCGTTTAAATAGATTATAAGTTTTAGGCCCTTATATACCCTATATTAGATCGCTTAAAAGCGTAATTTATAAAAAAATTTAATTATATATTTTACTATAGCAAAGTACTTTTTACTTAAATTAGTTAAGAAATATAAGAGTTTTAAAATAGTAAATACTATATTTAATTATATTATAATAGTAGTATAAATTACAGATCTAATACGCTTTTAATATATTTTAATTTTAGTTTTTATTACTTTTCTTTTATTCTTAACTAGTTTTTTTAATAGTAATAGCGTTAGTAGAAAAAGCACTAAATTAGTTACTTTAATTTTTTTTTATAATCTTTTTAATATATAAATTATAAATTAGCGTAATTACTTAATCTTATTAATTTCTAATTACTTATATTTTAAAATACTATTTTATAGCTTTACGTATTTTTATTTTATATATTTCTAAGAGCTTATCGCGTAGTTTAAAAGCTTCTTATTAATAAATTTTATAATATAAAAGTAGAATATTATCTATATAAAAAAGTATAAAGATTTTATAATTTATATTAAAGAATAAGTAAAACTTTTTTTTAAATAGATAAAGTTAAGTTTAGCTAAAGTACTAAAGAATTTTTTATACTATAGTGTAGGTAAGATATATAGGCTATATAAGGTTTAATTAAGCTTCATATAACTATTTTTTTATTTATAACTATTAGGTAGTTTATACTATACTAAATTTAAGAGGTTAATTAGTATATTAAAAAACGTACTAATTATATTAAGCTATAAAATCTTTAGATTAAACTCTGCTATAATTATTATAGTTATATAAAAAAAGCGCGTTATAAGTATTATAGTATATATTAATAAAAGCGTATCTTTTAACTAAAAGTTACTTTTAATAATTAGGTAAGTTTTATACTATATAAAATAACTGTCCTAAATAAACTTATAGGTAAATACTTACTTAAGTAAGAATAGATATTTAGTATTATTAGAGCGTATAACTACCTACTAAATTTACTTTTTAAAAAATATAGTCTATTCTTTATATATAGTCTTATAAAAGAGTAGACTAAGTAAATATAAAAAAATTACTGTTTATATTACCGGTTTTTTTAGAAGCTTATTATAATATATATAAATTTTATATTAAAATATTATTTTTTTAAACCCTTATGTTATATAATAGCTTAAACTATTATATTAATAATTATAAACTCTTTACACTCTTTTTATATAAGATTTATACTAAAAATAAATATATTTATAAAGTTATACTAAAGAGAGCTATCTATACTATTAAATAAAGTATTTATAAGCTTTATATTATATAATAACTCGCTTTTTAGGTTAGAGCTTAATAATATATAAATACTAAGAGGGTTTTTATCTCTACGTTTTAGTTTATTAAGATTTTTAGAATTTAATCTATATTATTTTTAACTTTATTAAGTAACTAGACTATAATTTTTTATAAATTCTCGCGTTTTATAAGTATAAGTATTAATTATTTTAGTTAATAAGAGGAGCTCTATATTACTAATTTAAGTAATAATATTAGACAAGCTTTTATCTACTATCTAAAAATTTTATAGGCTTTTTATTTTAAACTATTCCGCTCTTTTACTAAAGTACACTTTATAAAAAATACTAAAGTATTTATTTTTTTTAAAGCCTATACTTTTAAGTTCTTTAGCCTTTAAAATAAGCTAAGAAGAGATTAGACTAATATCTATATTATATAATATATAGATTTACGGCTATTAGCTAACTACGTTAATAGTCTATATATATACTACTTATATAGAGCTTTACTTACCTAACTAGTTAAAAGAATAAAATAAGACTTATACTAAAGTACTTTTAAGTTACTACTTAAATTATATACTATTTTTATTAATTTTTAAATTACTAAAGTTATAGGCTTATATATTAAAAATTTTATTAAACGCTTTACCTATATCTATAATCTTAATAGTATATAAAATATTTATAATCTTTATAGTCTCTTTCTATAAAATAGGCTAATTTTTAGTTTTCTTATAAAAAAAAATTTTATTAAATATAATATTACGCGTCGTAATAACCTAGTTAAGTAATAGTATTTATATTTTATAAATATTAAAAGCTACGTAACTAACTAAATATTTAATATAAATACAAAGATTTACTTTAAATTTATACTTATTATATTTAGCTACGTAATCTCTCTTTAAAAAATATATATAATAACTATAAATATATATATTATTTTAATCTAAATATAGATTTACCGTTTAGTATTTTATAAATTTAAATTTATAGTAATAAAAATACTATTTAAACTAACTATAATAGACTTTATTTAGAGATTATTTACTTTTAAAAATTATTAAATTAATATTATAAAGTGCTGTAACTATTTTTATAATTTTTAGCTAAAACTTTTTTAGTAAATTTATACTAAGTCTTATAGTAATAGTTTTATTAATAATTTTCTAGCTAGCGCGTTTAGCTCCGCCGTTTAGCTTATATATATAAAAAAGTAGTATTTTAATACTTATACTAAACTTTTTTATTTATTTTTTAAAATATAATCTTTTATACTATAAACGGGTAGTAATATTATTATTTTAAAAAATCTTTATAATTTTAAGTTTATACTATATATATACTTACGTAGTAAAACTTAAAAATACTTTTATAAGTTTAAACAGTAACTTTACCTATAAGCTTTATATATAAATGTTCCTACTATAGTTATTTTTAATTAATAATATTTACTACTCTCTGAGTCTTTCTTTAGGTATATTAAAAAAATTCTATAAAATACGCTAATATAGTTAAAATAACTTTTTTTTAATTTTCTAAAAGATTACCTAAGCCGTGTATATAAAGCAATATTATTTATAATATATATATTTAGTATTTATAATATCAATATTTTACGCTCTATATATAAAGGTATATAAAGCTTTTTAACTTAAATATTTTACTTTTTAGTACTATATATTTTTAGTATTAATATATAAATATATTACTTATAAATAAAATTTTTAATATACTAGTATTATACTGTAAACTAAGAAATAGAAGGATAGAGGCTTATATTTAATAAATATAAGATTATACTTATAAATAAGCGTTATAAATATAAGACTTTATTTTAAAAAATTTATACGTAGTATATTATTTAAGTCTATATACTAAAATCTTTTATTATATAGGTAAGTTTTAAATACTATATTTAGGTAGAATTCTTTTATAATAGCTATATTCTTTAATATAAGATTTTTTATAGAATTTCTATTTAGGCCGTTTAAAATATTTTTAATTATATAGGTTTCTATACTAGAAATTAAAAAAGTTTATATTTTAGCTTTAATAGTATAGATACTATTAGTTTTTTTAAAAAATTTTAGAATAAGTAGTAATCTATTATTTATTAGGTATAAAATAGTACTATTATTAAGAATAATACTATTAAAGAGTATATAGGTATTATAATTTTATATAAAATATATACTATTACTTTATTTTAATTTACTATTTATAATAAACAATAGATTAATTACTATATATACTAAAACATTAAAAATTTTAGTGTATTAAACCCCTTACTTTATAAGTTATTTTTTTTAAATTATCTTTTTTATTTAAGTATATTACGTAGAGCTATAGATTTATTAAATTTAAGGCGCTTAAGGAGTTTTTTTTTATTCTTTATAAAGAGCGGCGCGGTCTAACTAGTATAAATACTTATTACTACTAATTATAGGTAACAGTACTTAATAGATTTCTAATAGTATACTTTAAATTTATAAAAATACTAGTATAATTTATCCTTATTTTTTAGCTATAAGCTATTTAATTAAAAAGATAGACTTTATTTACTAAGCGTTGTAAAAATTGTAAAGCTCTTTTTTTTTTTTAAAAAAAAAATAAGCCTTTTATATTAAGGCTACTTAACTATTTAAGGAAAGTGCTTTATTTCCTAAGCGAACTAACAACCGGCTCTTTAATTCCTAACTAATATATTATAGGCTAGTTAAGTAACCTATACTAGAATTTAATTAATTACTTAATTAGGACTAGTTACTTTTCTATTTAGGTATAGTCTATTCTTATTTAGGTATAGGTTGCCACGCTAACCTAATATAGATATATACTAACTTATTTAAGTAGTTAACTAGCCTATTTAAGTAATATAACTAAACCTAATAAGGTTAAGTCTAAAATCTAATAATAACTAAATAATTAAATAGTAGATTAAAGTAGACAAGAACGAGATTTAAACTCGTAGCCTATAATATTACTATTATAGGTAGCCAGGTGTGTTATCTACTAAGCTACACACCCTCTTGCCCTAAAGCTCTTAAAAGGTATTTTAGTAATTCTATTTTATAATATTACTTAAAAAATCTTTCTAACTTTTATTAGAAAGAGCTTTTTACTTTTAAATATTAATTTCTAGACTTAGGTTATACGTATTTACTTTATCTAATTAAGTATTAATTTCTTACTAATAGTAGTAAAAAAGTTAGTAATAATTAGTTTACCCTAAATATTACTAAGCTTATATACCTCTATTTTTATATAAAAGGCTTTTTATTTATAATACTATAGCTTAGTAGCTATTCTTTTATATTTTACTTTTTTTAAATAAGTATAGTATTATTATTATATAATATTTTTAGCTACTATATTAGTAGTTAAGAGCTTTTATTTAAAAAAATAAATAATTAAGTAAGTCAAGATATTCTTCTTAATAGTATAGTATATTTAAGTAGTACTTATAAGCTTTAGAGCTACTATTTTACTAATTTAGTTTTAAATATTTATTACTTAGTTTACTTTAATAGTATAATTAGTTAAACGGGTTTAATATATAGCTATATTAGTAGTGTAGTTATAGTAGATTTTTATAATTTTAGCTTTAGACGCTTCTATAATACGTAAAAGCTTTAGTATTTATAAAAAATTATTAAAATTATTAACGCTTTTAAGGTCGGGATTAATAAGATTTTAAATATAATAAAATATATACTATACTTTAAACTATATATACTAAGTTAGTTAGCTCGCGGAATTAGTAAAACGGATATTATTAATTAGAAAAGATAAAATAGTTTTAGTTATTATAATACTTAGAGGATTATTAGTTATAAGGTTTATTAAGTGTTTAATAGCTAAAAATATAAATTATTATTAGTATATAAATACGGTAATACTTCCTAGATTTATAAAACTAGGAACTTTTAAATAAAAAGTTAAAAAATTAATTAAAGTTTTAAAAAATAAGATTTTAATAATTAGGTATACAGGAAGAATTTTTTTTTTTTTTAAAAATACTAGACTTATAACTATAAAAGAAAAATAAGCTAAAAATTACTAAATTCTAAAATTAAAAAGTAGAGACTAGTTTTATAAAAGAAAGTGCTAAAGAGCCGTAATATATATATATAAAGGAGAATAAATTCTCTATTCTAAAAAGTTTTATAAATTAGTAATATAAGTTCTGATATATATTTCCGCGATAAATATTAATTATATTAATTATTTTATAGGATAATACCTTAAACTATAAGTTTAGGATGTAATTTAGATAGGAGGTAAAAGTAATTTAGTATTTATTAAAATACCTAATTTTTTTACTTCTTTTACTAGTAAGGACTATATAAATAAAGTTCTTATACCTAAAGTTAAATCCTTAATAAAAAATAGTAAGTAACTGAATAGGTTTTTTAGTTCTTTTTTTAATATAATAATATATATATATATATATATTATTATATTATATTATAATTATAAACTTTATATTAATATTAATTTAGGTTAGTAATTTTAATAAGATAACGTCTCTATTTATAAAATAATAGACGTTTTAAACTAGTTTAAAAATAATAAAATTAAACTATTTCTTTACCCAGCCTATAGCCCTGATTTAGCCCCTATAGAAAATATATAGAGTTATTTAAAATAAGGGCTAAATAATAATAAAAAGGCTAGTTTAGGTATAGGATTTAGTATATAAAGTATAGAGTCCTTTAAAAGAGTTATTAATAAAAAGTAGTAGAATATACTATAAAAAGTTATTAATAACTATATTTTATCTCTTTCTAACTGTTATAAGGCGGTTATAGAAGCTAAAGGCTACTATACTAAGTATTAGTAATTTATTTTTTACTAGTTTATTATTAAAAATGTGAAAAAGTGACTTTTATATATAATTATATAATTAATATATAAATATATTATAATGGCATACACATACTCCTCCTTTTTTGAAATCCCTTTTAGTCGCCCCGAGCCACTACAGCCACACTATTTGTTCGATTAGTATACAAATATATATATATATATAAATATATAAAAATATTTAATATACTTATAAAACTTATTATCTATTATTATATATATAAAAATAAACTAATTTTATACCTTAAATAAAAAGTTGTACTAACTTAAAGTAGGGTCTAAAAAATTTTCTATATTTACTAATATTTTTTACCCCTAAACCCCTTCGTAATCAGCCCCTAATAGGGTGAATAGAGTCTACTAGTCCTTCTCTTTAAAACGCAATTTTTTTTATATTTTTAAGCCTACTAATTAAATAGTTATATTAATTTAAAAAAGGTATCTTTTTTAATTACTCTTTTTTTTTGTCACCCCCCTGTAATATAATTAGTATTAAAAATCTAAAACTATAACTTAAAAATATATACAAAGTTATAAATTTTAATATTTTAAAAGATTAAAATAACTTACTTTATAATTAGCTAGTAACTATTTTTTTTTCTCTATTTTTACCCCTTTTTCTATAGTATACCTTTTAACTTTACCCCTTTATATTGCTAACTTATTAGAAAATATTACGTATTTTAAATTTATATTTTTTTTTTCGCGTCTTCTTTATTTATAAAAGGTTTTTTAGTACTTATATTAATAAAATACTATTTTTCTTTTTAAAAATTTTATAAGGATTGTTATATAATATTTAGACTATTTTTTTAATAGTTTTTACTTTTTTTTTTAGGACTTCTAGTTAAGTCCCTATTAATAACTATTTTTTCTTTTTATATTAACTTTGTTACTTTACCTCATTTAACTATATTTATATTATTATTTTTATTATTTTTATTATTAATACGTCTTATAGCACTATATATAGTATTAAGTAATTTATTTAAAATAGTAATAATTAAAGAGGGTAAATTATTTACTTTTAAAATAAATTAACTTTTAATTTAAATTTTAAATGATTTAGTACTACTTTAAGGAAATAAAAGTCTAGATTTATAAAATTTAAAATATATTATAATATACTATAATATTAGTAATATATTATATAATTAGTAAATATATAAGTATAGGCTAAATTTTTATTATTAATATAATTTTATTATTAAATTATTATTATACTGTAAAAAACTAGTTACGTAATCTAGACCAGGCCTAAAAGTATATAATTTAAATTTTAGTTAAATATATTTACGAACTAAAAAGTTATAGGAATCTATAATAAAAGTTTAAAATATTATTATATTTATATAATTTTAATATATTACACGTAATTAATAAGTAGTAAGTAAAATACTTATAAAGTTTTTTATTATTTTTTCTTTATAACGGTATTATGTACGTATTTTTAAGCTTTATAATTAATTATATATAAATTTTTAAAATATATATATTTTTTAATTACGCTTTTTTTATTACCCCCCTATATAAATATTAAGAGTATATTTTATATTTATATATTAATTAATTATATTAAGTATAAAGGTATATATATTCTCCTTCTTTTTTAAAACCCCTTTTAGTTACGCCGAGCCACTACAGCCACACTATTTATTCAATTAGTATATAAATATATAAATATATATATATATATATTAATTAAATAAAAGGGCGTAGCTATAGTAACTATATAGGCAGTTATATAAATAATACTTTTTAATATTTAATAGTAAGTATGATTAATTAATTATATACTTAATGTTTATTATTAGTGCGCTAAGAAGTAGAACTAGAAGCCGAATATAGGGGTATCACCGTAACCGAAACCGTCCTTTCCAGAAGCAGGCTGAAACTAAACCATTTCAGTTTCGCTTGGCCTGGCCGCGTGGCAATCCTCAAGTTACCACGGCAGACACAATACCAACCCTTCTGCGCAATACAGAAAAAGTGAAAATTCTGTTATAACATATTCATGCCATTACTATGCCGCGACGTAGTGCTGGCTTTGTAACGAAGCGACCGCATAAGAAGTCAAGAGCGGGTTGCTTTACATGCAAAAAGAAGAAAGTGAAGGTAAGACCCACAACTACTGCCTTTGATATGATCGCTCATGGATTCGGTAGTGCGATGAAGGACAGCCATCTTGCGCCTATTGCTCTTTACGAGAGCTAGAATGCATATATCCAACAGATCAACAGACAGAACAATCCGCGATTTCAGACCATTCACCAAACCTCGAGGATATAATCGTTCACCTCAATAAATCCACGAATACTCCACTGTGGCTTATACCAGCCGTGGTCACATCCTCTGGCCGGCTCAACTCGACTGAACTCAAGTATTTGAATCACTACAAGACCCACGTTTGGTCAGCGATGAGTCTCCAGAAAGGAGACCGAGTCACCTTTATAATCCGTGATTGGATCCCACAGATGTCAATCGCTACCGAGCATATGTTGTATTCCATCCTCAGTATATCGGCTATGCATCTCCATGGCCACTCATCCAAAACATCTACGGAGGAGGAGGCTCTGGCGTTAACGTATCAGCAAAGAGCCTTTTCGTCGTACAACAAAGCACTGGCAAACATCACCCAAGAGAATTACGAGTCATTACTTATCACCTCGATTTGGATGATAATTATGGTCCGTCCTCCCGCGCATCCTTGTAGCGACCACGACTGTTTAGCATGGGCGTCTTTACTCTTTACCATGATGCAGGGCCTCCGTATACTGGCGTCCCTGAAATGGGCATCAGGGATTGAGAAGCTCACCATCTACCCGCTGCTCCGTAGAGAATTGAGGAAGCTTCCACCTCCACCAATGCTCACACCATTGCCGGATTGGTCTTTCTACACCAGTGGCAGACCACAAGGTGACGAATGGCGCCATCCCAACGCCCCAGAAGACGACTACACCGAGACTCCACCCATAACTACTGGTTTCTCCATACGTTCTCCGTCAAAACCAGCAACACCTTCGCCACCACAGAGCGCAGAAGTCCAGATCGATACGTCAATGCTCGCTTTTCGATCCCAGCAACTCATGAACGCGCCTGATTTCCCACATGTCCCACCCTCGTGGAAAGTTAAAAAGACACCCTGGGAACTTCCTGCGCCAGCATTCCTGCCGCCTCCGCTGATGTCTCTTCTCCAAAAATTTGTAGATCCGTCGCAGAGCGGTCCATTGGACCTTCATCGTCCCGTTTTGATACCTGTTTTGCACGCATTTTCGCCCATCTTCCTCTCCCTCTACTATTACCGCCTCTCCACTGACGTCCATGTCCGGATCTTTGTCCTCCCCACCTTCCTCACTGCTGACTTCCTGGCATTAGTGCGCGCTCACGAACCATGCGCTTTAGTCATCCTTGGTTGGTGGTTTGCGTTGTTGACTCTGCTGCCGCAGATCAATAAATTCTCACCGGAGATCATCACCCGGATGCTGCAGAGTGTTAGTAATCTCGTAATGGGAACTTGCGATCCGGTACTCATTGATGCGATGGAGAGCGCGTATCGGATTGTGACAGAAGGGGAAAAGGCAGGCAAAGAAGCGGCGGCAAGGTCTATATTTGAGACGTGGGAAGGCGTGATCTGGGAGGAAGGGCCCAAAACAGAAGAGGAATGGAGGTTGGACGGACAGCGGAGGGCGCATGAGTGTAGATCTTGAATGTAGTGTTGTATAGTTGTACCCGTGCATGCTGTCTACGAATCTTATTTTTTTTTTTTTGAAGTCGGTTTTTGTGCCGTTCTCTGCCTACTTCGGATTCCGCACCATACTGTACAGCATCACCTTCCTCACCGGGTTATTGATATCCAGTATCGCCGTGTAGGCGCCTATGATTGCGGCTGTGCAGGCGGTTGCGGAGGAAGCCACATTGCGCAGCCGGGGATCTGCGAGGGATTTTCGGTAGAGCGAGCGACATAGAAGTGGCCATACTCTATGCCTGGATGCCAGCGCAGTGTAAGGGAGACACGGTTGCGTGTAAGGGAGACCTGCGCGAGTTACTGGCAGGGTCGTCAAAGAGCTCAGCAGCGGCACTGCTGCACCAGGAGCGGCTATCGTCGGATATAAGCGCAGAGATAAGAGGCAGAGGATATCTATATATAGTACATAATCCAGTAAAAGAGTATAGCTATAGTAGCTAGAGGCGACTAAGAGCTTTTTTTTTAAAAAAAAAGTAGTACATATATTTTTATAATTAATATACTAAAAAAAAATAAAAAAATAATATTAAAAGGAGTATATAACTAATATACCTTAATATTTATAAATAAAATTAAAAAATTTTAGACTAGATATTACTATTTAAATATAAATAAAATTTAAATTTAAAATTTAATAAATTTAGTAATAATTATATAAAAAATATATAAAGATATATATATACTCCTCCTTTTTTAAAACCCTTTTAGTTACCTATATAGCTACTACAGCCACACCCTTTTATTTAATTAATATATAAATATATATAAAAACTATAAATAAAGAAATATATTTATTAAATTTATTATAAAAAAATAGATATAGTTATTTTCTAATTAAATAGTTATATTAAATAGTATTATTTATTTTTATTTTATTAAAAATAAGTTTAATATTATATTATATATATATATTAATTAAATAAAAAGTATAACTATAGTAGTTTAAAATAAGTAATAAGATTTAAAAAAAAAGAATATATATATACCTTTATACTTATAGGGGGGTATAAAAAAAAGTACTAAAAAAAGTTATCATTTTTAATAATAAATTTAAAATTAATTAATAAGTTAAAAAATACCTAAATAATATCGTAATAAAGAAAATATTATAGATAATTTTTAATAATTATATTTACTACTTATTAATTACGTATAATAAATTAAAATTACCTAAATATACTAATTTTAAAATCTATTTTTTAGGTTGCTATAACTTTTTAGTTAATAAATATATTTAACTAAAAGTTTAATTATATTTTTTTAGGCCTAGTATAGATCGCGTAACTAGTTTTTTAAAATATATTAGTAATTTAATAATAAAATTATATTAATAATAAAAACTTAGTCTATATTTATATAAGTATTACTTACGTAATATATTACTAATATTATAGTATATAATTCCTTTTTTAATCTAGCCTTACCTAAATTTTTCGATATATTAAGTATAAAGATATATATATACTCCTCCTTTTTTAAAACCCCTTTTAGTTATCCTAAGCTACTACAGCCACACTATTTATTCGATTAATATATAAATATATAGTATATAATAATATCTTTTTAAGTATATAAATCTAGACTTTTATTTTTTTAATATAGCGTATACTAATAACCACTATTATAATCTATTAGTTACTTTTTAAACTTTATTTTTATAAAATAAAATAAAAATTATATTTATTTTTATTACCTTTTACTTTACTTATATATATAGGTAGTATAGCGTTAAATAATAATTAACTTTTTATTTATAATTATATTTTCTTTTTTACCTATAATAAAAACGCGACACTAAGTACCCTAACCCGCCTACTTTTTTTTTTTTTTTTTTTTTTTTAAAAAAAAATAAATCTTATATTTAAGGCTACCTAATTATTAAGGAAAGTTGTTTATCTTTTAAGTAAATTAATAACTAGCTTTTTAATTTCTAATATTCTAGGTTATTATTTACTAAATAGTTATACTAAACTACTAATCTATTACTTAATTAAGACTAGTTCGCTACACTAGGCCTATTTAGGTATAGATTTTTATCTTATCTAACTTTAGATAGTAATTTTAGCCTAAATACCTTATTTATACTTTTAGATATAACGCGTTTTATATAAAAATTTTAGCTTTCTATAGCCTTATATTAATTTCTTAGCAGTACTTTATACTTTTAAAAATTTTACTTTTTATTAGTAAAGTAGGCGCGTTTAAAGAACGTTATAATAAAAAGAGAAATTAAACCTCTAATACGTAGAAGAGACCTTAAAAATTAAAAAAAATTAAAGAATCTTAGTATTTCTAGGTATATACTCCTACTGTGCCACTCCGCCAACCCGCCTACTTAGTCTATATATTAAAAAATATATATATATATTATATATAGGCCCCCCTAAACTTTTAAATATTAATTATTTTAAAATATTTTTACTATTACTACTTTTATTATTACTATTATTTTTACTATTACTACCGCCTTTACCTTTACTATATTTTTTACGCTAAGGAGTACCTACTATATTTATAAAATATTTATTTTATCTATTAACTTTACTATAAACTATATATTATATTTTTTATTTTTTTTATCTTTATTATATTTTTATCTATTAAAGCTATTACTATTAAAACTACTATTATTAAAGCTACCGCCGCTAATACTACTAACCTAATATTTATAACTTTAACTACTTCCTTTATTTATTTATTTTTTTATGTAATAAAGTTGCTATTAGCAACTACCTAATTAGGAAGGAAAGTGCTGTATGTGCTATAGGACCTGACGACCGGCTCTTAAAACTTCCTTTATTAATAATTTAATTAACTCGTTTAGCTTATTTAACTTAGGGTAGTACCTATTATTAAAAATAGTAATAATTTTATTATAATTAACTTCTCTAGTTACTAAATAGATAAAATTAGTTACTTTTAAATAAATAAGGTACCTATACTAGTAAGTGTTTACTAGAATTGTATTTTTATTACCTGTAAGGTAAAAAAATTCTATAAAAAGAGCTCGGGTAACTATAAATACTTTAAAATTAATTAAGATACGTATTTTATTATTATTAGCTTTAATAAGAGGAGTATACTATATAAGAACTAGACTTTTAAAGAATATTTTCAATAATATTTTAATAAGTATTTTATTATTTAATAAACTTTTAACTGTGTTAACTATAAGAATAGAAGAAAAATATATAAATAGTAGTAGCTACTATACTCTACGTATTATTTTTTTATAAATAAATATAGTTTTAGTACTAGATTATTTAACTTAATATTTTTTTAGGGGGGGCGCGTTAAGCGCGCTAGTATATATACTAGTATAGTACTATACCTTTTTTAACCTAGCCTTATTTAACTTTTTTAATATATTAAGTATAAAAGTATATACATACTTCTCCTATTTTAAAACTACTTTTATTTATCCTAAGCCACCACAGCTATACTATTTATTTAATTAATATATAAATATATATATATAGCGTATATAAAGGTATATATATATCCCTTCTATTATAAAACCCCTTTTAGTCGCCCTAAGCTACTACAGCTACACTATTTGTTTAATTAGTATATAAATATAATTTAATAGAGCGTAATATTTAAGAAAATTTAACTTATAAGTTAATATTCTTTTAAAAGTAAATAGTTTTATTTTAATAAATATTTTTACTTTAAAAGGATTCTAAATAGTAATTATAGTATTATATAATATATTAAAAATAAAAAAGTAATAATAATACTATATATAAAGTTATAATAGGTAGAGTTTCTTAAATTTTTTATAGAGTATATAGAATTCTTAATAGAAACTTAATTAAAAGCCCTAATAATAAAAAGAAGAGAATATAACTAGAAAATATCCTTAATATTATAAAAACATTATTATAATGATATTTTAACAGAGAAGTGTTATAATATTAATATAAATAAAAAAAACCTTTAATTAATAAAGAAAACGTGATAAAAAAGTATTAAAATACGCTAACAAAAATATTAAAAATATTAAAAATATTAATATTAAAATAATTATATATTCTAATAGGGTAGTACTATAAATAAGAGCGATTAGAATAGAGTATTATAAAAAAAGGAGTAATAATAGAATTAGAAAATAAGCTAGCTTTTAACTAATAAAAAAGTTAGTTATTGTAATATTTTAATATATTAAAATAGAGTACTTTTTATATATTTATATATTAATTAAATAAAAAGTGTAGCTGTGGTGGCTCGGGGCAACTAAAAGGGGTTTTAAAAAAGGAGGAGTATATATATATCTTTATACTAGTACTTTTTATATATTTTTATAGTATAGTTTTACATTTTTAATATTAACTATATTAATATTTTTATTATTTATAATTTAATTTTACTAAATTCAGAACGCTATTTAATTAAAAATAAAAGTAATTTAGTATTTACTAAACTACTTAATTTATTTATTTTATTTACTAGTAAAGTCTATAAAAAAAGTTCTTATATTTAAAGTTTAACTAAAGATAAATAGGTTTACGTACCTTAATAGATTTTTTATTACTTTTATTAATATAATAAAATACCCCCGAGCTACCACAGCCACACTATTTGTTCGATTAGTATATAAGTATATAAAATATATATATATATATTATTATATTATTATATTATATTATAAATATAAACCTTATATTAAAATTAATTTATAGTAGTAATTTTAATAAAGTAGGTCTATACTCTATATAATAACAGAGGTTTTAAACTAGTTTAAGCATAATTAAAATTTACTATTTATTTTCCCTAGTCTATAATACTAATGTACCCTATATAAAATTATATAGGGTTATTTAAAATCTAGGTTAAATAAATATAAAAATTTTAATTTAGGTATAGACTTAAGTTTAAGAAGTATAGTAGCTATTAAAGAATTATTATAAGTAGTAAAATATAAAATTATAAAAAGTTATTAATAATTATATTTTATTACTGTCTAGCTATTATAATATACTTATAGAATGTTAGGGGTACTATAGTAAATACTAGTAATATATTATTTACTAGTTTATTATTAACGTTTTAAACATTTAACTTTTATAAATAATTATATAATAAGTGTATAAATATATAAAAATAATTTAAATAGTAATATAATTATATATATTTATATACTAATTAAACAAATAGTATAGCTATAGTAACTTAGGACAACTAAAAGGGGTTTTAAAAAAGGAGGAGTATATATATACCTTTATACTTAATATATTAAAAAAGCTAGGTAATATAATACTAAAAAGAGTATAGCGCCTTACGCTAGCGCACTTATCGTACTCCCCCCCCCCCCCTAAAAAAATATTAAGTTAAAAAACTCTACTATAAAAACTCTAATATAAAAAGTTTAGTACAGATACTATATTTAAAAAGATATATAAGTAGTAGTAACTACTACTACTTATATCTCTCTCTATTCTTGTAGTTAACACAGTTAAACGTTTATAAAAAAAAAAATATACTTACTAAAATATTATTCTATAAAATCTTTAAAATATAGTTCTTTAAAAATTCTACGCTTACTTTTACTTATATTTTTTTCTCGACCGATACTATACTAGTATAAATTAATTTTAATATTATAATTTTAAATATATAAGCTATCCCCACCGTATCCTACCTAAATAGTAATATATAATAAGTTTTTTTTAATACTAAGTATCCCGTACACAGCATAATTGCCTAGTTTATTAAATTAAGTATTTATTAATACTAGGAAATTCTAAACGATAAGGTATATAGTAATAAAATATACAGTAATAAAATAGATAGTAATAAAATAAATAGAATTAAAATACTAATAATAGTAAAGGCTATAAAGTTTAAAAATATAAAGTTAGTAGCGCTAGTCTATATAAAGGTAATAGTAATAAAGATAAATATAGTACTATACTAGTTAGAAAAAAAAACAGTGCGTTAATAGTAAGTTTATAATAAAAATACGTAGACTAGATTATTAGATATAACTATACAAAATACTACTAGAAGTACTAGTAATAAAAATAAACACGTCTTAAGTATAAAGCCTATAAAATAATAAATAAAAAATAGTAAACCCTTCGTAGAGATATTAAACAGTTAATATTTAAAAGTATTAGGGGGGCCTATAAGTATAAGTAATAAGTATTAGGTGTTTTCTTTAGTGTATAGACTAGATAGGCAGGTTAGTAAGTATATAGGTACTTAGTATCGCAGTAATTATTATTTATTATAAATAAAAAAAGAGATATAAGTATAAATAAAAATATTAACTATTATTAAATGCTATACTACTTATATATATAGGCGGAGTAAAAAGTAATAGGAATAAATATAATCTCTGTTTTATAAAAATAAAATTAAAAAAGTAACTAATAGGTTACTATAGTAGTTATTAGCGTAATATAATTATAAAGGTATATATATACTCCTCCTTTTTTAAAATCCCTTTTATTTGTCTTAAGCTACTACAGCCACACTATTTGTTTAATTAGTATATAAATATATAGTACTATAATAAATTATCTATTATATTATATATAAAAAGAAGCTAATTTTATAACTTAAATAAAAAGATATACTAATATAAAGTAGGATCTTAAAATTTTTTTATATTTACTAATTTTTTACTACCCCTAAACCTCTTACTAAGCAGTCCCTACTAGACTAAGTAGAGTCTAGTAATATTTATCTTTAAGATACTATTTTTCTTATATTTTTTTAGTGCACTAATTATAAAGCTATATTATATTAAAGAAGCTATCTTTTTTAAATACTTTTTTTTTTCCCGCTGCAATATATTAAAAAATGTAATATTAAATTAATATATTAATATATTTAATACTTAGAATTTTTAATAAATATTATTTTAAAAGATTTTTATATAAATAATATATTTTTATATAAATAATATATTTTTAGAAAAAAAAATTTTATATAGGTAATATTAATAGTAAGTATTAAATGTATAAATTTTTTTTTTTAATTATATATATATTTATATAATAATTAAATAAATAGTGTAGCTGTAGTGGCTTAGGGCGACTAAAAGAAATTCTAAAAAAGGAGGAGTATGTGTATATCTTTATTTATATAATTATATAGTTATATATTTAAAAGTAAAATTATAAATAAATATATTTTTAATAAAATCTATATTAACTTTTTATATATAGATTGGGAATAATTAAAATATAATAATAAAAAAGAGCTATTTTAACTCCTTTAGTAGAATAGTATATATATACTCTAATTAGAAAATTTTTTTTAATTGTTTATACCTATTATAGCTATATATATTATATTATTAATATATAAGTAATATAGTTTATTATTAAGCAACGTACTATTATTAAGTAATATACTTTTCTAAATACTATAACTACTAACTGTTAAAAATTAATAAAAAATTACTTAATTTAACTATAGTAACTTAGTATTACTTAAACTATTTATTTCTTTAACTTTTAAATATATTTTTATATTATAGCTGGGTTTGCGATAGATACTATAGAGGTATAAAGTTATATAATACTACTTTAATAGACCCCTATTTTTTATTTTAACGCGTTTATCCTCCTTAATTATACCCTTTTTAGCTATTATTTTTTAAGCTTATAATCTATTAACTATTTTTTTATTTTAAAGACGTATCCGCTTAGCCCTTTAGTACTTAAAAAGTACTTTATTAGTTTTTTAAAATATTTTAACCTTAGCTACTATAAAAGTTAAATTATAATTATTAGCTACTACTACTTTTATAAGCTGTTTAATAGTAGCTAAAATTAGTATTAGTAAATTTTTCTAGTATTTTATTATTTAATTTTTAATGAAAGTTAATTACGAAATAGCTTTTATAGCAGTTTTAGGTATTTTAGAGATTTAAAATTAAAATAGCTTATTAATATTTTTAAAGGGTATTAGCGTTTGTAATTTTATATTTAATTAGAAAAGTATAGTCTGCAGATTATATAAAATAAATTTAGCCCTTTAAAAACTTCTAAAAATATTTTGTTTTATAAAAATTTATAAAAAGGCGGCCTTAAACGCGATAAAGAACTTAGACTTAGTAATATATATAATCTAAGCCTTAATAAAGAGCTTAATTTTAATACTATATATTTTCTTAAAAACGCTATAGCACCTAATACTAAAAGACTAAATTAAATAAAATAAATACAAAAGTAAGTAGATAGTTATAATATTATTCTCTTAATAGTAGTTGTTAAATTTAGCGTTAACGTAGCTCTTATAGCCGTTAAGTACTAATATATAATATATACCCTAGCAACGGCGTTTAGTATACTTATTAAAATATTATAACTATTTTAAACTAATTATATTATCTATCTAGCTATTTTATAATATTATAACCTTCTAGTTATTAAGAATCTAGTATTTTATATACTAGTTAGTAAAATAGAAACAGCTTTAAACTATTAAAAAAAATAGTATTATATATTTATTACTAGCAACGCTGTAAATCGCTATTACCTACTTTTAATTATTTAACTAAATAGCTTTTAGCTTTCCTACCTAATTTAAGCGTATAATAACTATTTTAGGCTAAATTATATTTATTATAAAGCCTATCTTGTTAAAGTTATAAAAATCTTTATTAAAAATACTATATTTTATATATATATTAGCTACGTTCCTAAATTATAGCTTAATAATTATAAAATTTTTAGAGTAGGCTCTTTTATAGTTATAAATATATAAAAAACGCGTCTTTATTTTTAGGTATTATATAATAAAGTATTCTATTTAGCGCTTTTTAATAGGCGACGCGCTACGCTTTATATATAAAAAATTTACTATATTTTCTTTATTAATAATTAAATATAGAAGCCCTTACGCCTCCTACTCTAATAGATATTTAATAATTATATCTTCTTCTACTATTGTTAAATTTAAACGTATATTATAACTATTAGATTTTATAGTTTAGTCTTTTATTTTATAGTATATTATAGCTTTAGAGACCTTATATAACTTTATAGCTTTATAAATACTTAAATTTAGTTTAAATTAAATTATATTAATTACTAGAAGGACTTTATTTTCGAAGGAGTTAGTAGGTATAGTATTAATATAGAAAACGCGTTTTAAATATAGGCTACTAGTTTTATAGGAATAGTATATTACTTAATAATAGTATATCGGTTAATAATAAACCACGTTATATATAATAGAGTTAGTATAGTAATATATTAAATATTTTTTTAATTGTCTTTTTATAAAATAATATAATAATATTATATATTTTTCTAATTCTTTGCTCTATTAATATATAAAAAGTATAGAATATAACTATAATTATTATTATAATTTATAATTATAAATTTTTTTATATTAGTAATATAATACTAAATACCTATAGATCTTATTTATATATTAAAGAAAATATCTACTCTTATATATAGGTCCTACGAAAACTTTTAAATATTAACTAAACTATATATTTTATATATTTATATATTAATTAAATAAAAGGGTGTGGCTATAGTGGCTGTGTAGGCGACCAAAAGGGGTTTCGAAAAAGGAGGAGTATATATATACCTTTATTAACTAAACTATATAAAAATATATTAAACTTTTTACTATTTTTTATTTATTACCCTACAGGCTTTACGCTTAAAATTTTAATAATTTTATTTTTTTTTTATTTTTTTTTTTATTTTTTTTTACTAAGAAGTACCTATACTATTTATAATATATATATATATATTTATATATTAATTAAACAAATAGTATAGCTGTGGTAGCTTAGAGTAACTAAAAGGGGTTTTAAAAAAAAAGAAGTATATATATACCTTTATACTTAATATATTAAAAAAGTTAGGTAAGGCTAAATTAAAAAAGGTATAGTACTATACTAGACTGCGTTAGTATACTAGCGCGCTTAGCGCGCCCCTCTAAAAAATATTAAGTTAAAAAAGTTTAGTACAGACTACTATATTTTTTAAAAATATATAGGTAGTAGTAATAACTACTACTTATATATCTTTCCTCTATCTCTCTTATAGTTAATACAGTTAAAAGTTTATTAAATAAAAAAATATTTACTAAAATATTATTTAAAATATTCTTTAAAGGTCTAGCTCTTACATAGTATAGTCCTCCTTTTATTAACGCTAATAATAAGATAATTTTTATTAATTTTAAGGCTTCTAAAACAGAGTTTAGTATAGTTACTTAAGCTTTTTTTATAATTTTTTTCTACTTTACGGGTAATAATAAAAATATAACTCTAGTAAATACTTACTAGTATAAGTACTTTATTTATCTAAAAGTAGCTAATTTTCTTTATTTAGTAGCCTACGGAGAAGTTAATTATAATTTATTAAATAAAGTTATAGCTATCTTTAATAATAGGTACTAGCCTAAGTTAAATAAGTTAATTAGATTATTAATAAAGAAAGTAGTTAAAGTTATAAATATTAGGTTAGCAGTATTAGCGGCGGCGGTTTTAATAGTAGCAGCTTTAATAAATAAAAATATAGTAAAAGTAAAAGAAGTAAAAAAATATAATATATAGTTTATAACAGAGTTAATAGGTAAGATAAGTATTTTATAAATATAGTAGGTACTTCTCGGCGTAAGAAATACGGTAGAGGTAAAGGTAAAAGTAAAAATAGTAGTAATAGTAATAGATAGTAAAGCCTTTAATAGATAAAAATACTAGAGTAATTAATATTTAAAAGTTTAAAGGGGCCTATATATAATAGGTAGTTTTTTCTTTAGTATAGTATATAGGCTAGGTAAGTAGGCTAGTAAGTAAGTATACTTAGTGTTACGTTATATTATTATAGGTAAAAAAGAAGATATAATTATAAATAAATATTAATTATTATTAAATATTATACTACCTGTGTGTATAAGCGGAGCGAAAAGTAATAGAAATAAATATAACCTTTATTTTATTTTATAAAAATAAAGTTAAAAAAGTAACTAATAGGTTATAATAGCAGTTATCGGCTATATATATATTTTATTATATTTATATACTAATTAAATAAATAGTGTAACTATAGTGGCTTAGTGCGACTAAAAGGGATTTTAAAAAAGGAGGAGTATATATTTACCTTTATTATATTTTATTTATTAACTTAACTTTAAACTATATATTATACTTTTTATATAAAGGTATACACATACTACTCCTATTTTTAAAATCTTATTTAGTTGCCCTAAGCCCCCACAGCTACACTATTTGTTTAATTAATATATAAATATATATACTTTTTATTTTTTTTTAGTATTAGTACTATTAAAATTTTATATATATTAATTATAGGGAAAAAATAAGTATTTAAACTAGACTCGACTGTAATAGTTAGGTATAATAGGTTATAATAGTAGTACTTATTAAAAGGTATTTTATAAAAAAAAAAATCTTTTTATTTCTTTTTTATACTAACTACTTATTTCTTTTATATTTAAACTATTATATATTATTATAAGTTTATATTTATATACTAATTAAATAAATAGTATAGCTGTGGTGGCGTAGAGCGACTAAAATAGTATTTAAAACTAAAGCAGTATATATATACCATTATTATTATAAGTTTATTTTCTTTATACTTATAGATATTTTATAACACTTTCTTCTATCCCCTTTATATATTATTATTACGTTTATTTTTATATTTATGTCTTATAATTACTATTTTATATATAGCTCTTTTCTCTATTTATCCGTAGGGTTGGTTTGTATAATATTATTACTATTATCTTTTTTACTAAGTCTTTTATATTTTATAGCTATTCTCTTAATAAATTTATATTTATATACTATAATATTGTATTCTTAAACTTTATATAGTTAGGATTATTTTAATTATTTAGTATAACTAGATACTATTACTTTTACTATTAAATATAGTTTACATTACTATTAGTAATATAGCCTATTATATAAATTAATAATAATTATTATTACTATAACTATAGCCGTGGCTGTATAGATATAATATATACTTACCTAATTTTTATATCTAAATATTCCCTCTATAAAGGCGTACTCTAAAATAATTATTTTTACCGTTTATTTTATACTACTTAGCTAGTTCTCTAATTACTTACTTAGGTTAAGATTTACATTAGTATTTTAAAGCGTTATAAAAATTTTTAGTAAAAGATTTATAGTATAGAAATATATTTAATTATATAAAAAGTACTATAAGTATAACTTTTATAATGTTATTTATCTATATTATAATATAATATATAGTATATAGTCTATATAATATTTATAAACGAATCTTATATAGCTATCTAACGTAGTAAACTATTTTATTATACTTTTATTATTATTCTATATATCTAGTAGCGGAGGTACTAGTATATACTAGTATCCTATAATATACTATAGATATACTACCTTTTTTTTCTTTTCTTTATAATATATTTATATATTAATTAAATAAGAAATGTGACTGTAGTGGCTCGGGAAGACTAAAAGGGGTTTTAAAAAAGAAGGAGTATATATATATCTTAATTATTCTTTGCTTTATAAATGGACGTCTAGTACTAGATTAAAAAAAAATTATATATTATAGGAGATTAACACAAAAAAGGGTTAATTAAAAAAGTTCCCTTTTTTATAAAATTATAAATATTTATATATTAATTAAACAAATAGTATAGCTATAGTGGCTTAGGGCGACTAAAATAGGTTTTAAAAAAGGAGGAGTATATATATACCTTTATACTTAATATATCGAAAAATTTTAAAATTATAAAAAATTAAATACTAAACCTAAATATACGTAATAAATACTATATTAAAGAAAAAATTAAAAATTTTTTAATTACTATTTTATTTCCTAATTACTAAGTATAAGTTAATACCTGGTAAGAGGGTATGTGGCTTAGTAGATAACACACCTAGCTACCTATAATAGTAATATTATAGGCTATAAGTTTAAATCTTATTCTTATTTACTTTAATCTACTGTTTAATTAATTAGTTTATTAGATTTTAGACTTATCCTTATTAGGTTTAGTTATATTACTTAATTAGGCTAGTTAAATTTTTTAAATAGACTTAATTTAATTACTTAATTAGGTTAGTGTGTCAACCTAACCTAATTAGTATTAGGCTATTCCTAAATAGGAAGGACGCTAGTCCTAAATAAGTATTTAATTAAATTCTAGTATAGGTTACTTAACTAGCCTATATATTAGTTAGTTAGTTAGTTATTTAAAGAGCCAGTTGTTAGGTCGCTTAAAAGATAAAATAGTTTCCCTAAATAGTTAGGTAGCCTTAATATAAAGACTTATTTTTTTTTTTAAAAAAAAAAAAAGTTAATACCTAAACTTACCTAAATTTAGTAGTTTTTTAATCCTTTATTTAGGTTTTTAGAATTTTTTAGTTAGTTAATATATTTAACTAAAATTTTAACTATACTATTTTAGGTCTAGTATAGGTTATTTAGCTATATTTTTAAAGTTTATTAGTAATCTAATAATAAAAGTATATTAATAATAAAAATTTAGTTAATACTTATATAATTAGTACTTACGTATTAAGTAAAAAGGTATATATATACTCCTCTTTTTTTAAAACCCCTTTTAGTTACCCTAAGTCACTACAGCCGCACTATTTGTTCGATTAATATATAAATATATATTTATATTTTAATATAATTACTACGTTTTTTAATATATTAATTAATCTTTTAAATCTAGTATAGTATAAACTACCTAATAGTTCTAAATAAAAAGATAATTTTATAAAACTTAATTAAGCTTTATATAACCTACGTGACTTACTTATACAATAATATAAAAAATTCTTTAGTACTTTAACTAAGTTTAGCCTTATCTATTTAAAAGAAAAATTTTATTTATTTTTTAATATAGATTATAAAATCTTAATACTTTTTTATATAGATAATATTCTACTTTTATATTATAAAATATATTAGTAAAAAGCCTTTAAACTGCATAATAAGCTTTTAGAAATATATAAATTTAAAAAATATAGAACTGTAATATAGTACTTTAAAATATAAATAAATAAAAATTAATAATAGTAAATAATTATACGAATTTATATAATATATATAAAAAAGTTTATAAAAAAGTTTATCGTTGTTAATTTAGTATATTTTTTACTAACATCTTTATTCTTAGATAAACTAGTTAAAAATAAAAAACAGTAATAAAAGTTAAAATTAAGACGTATTAAAAGTATAACTAATTTATATTTTACACTACTATTATAATCCGACTAAATATAGTATTTACTATTTTAAAGCTTTTTTATTTTTTAATTAATTTAAGTAAAAAATATTTTATTATAGTAGAATATATAATTATGTTTTTTGTATAAATTATATTTTTAGGTAATTTAATATAGCGTATAAAAGGACGTAAAATTTATAATTTAATTAAACGCTTAGGTTATAAATAATCTAAAAAGTAAATAATTTTTATATAACTCTATAATTATATTATATAGTAGAGTAATTATCTAAAAAACTATAAAATATACTACTATTATAATATTAACTACTAAAGTAAAGCTTCTTACGCTTAAATATATAAATAAAAAAAATAATAGCTCTAAAGCGCTTCTTTAAAGAACTTATTTTAGATTTTAAAGCTACGTAATATATATCCTATAATAATTAATAAATAATTAGGCTAGTTATAAGTAAAAATAAGAGTATAACTACCTATTTACGCTATATAGGTATATATAATATATAATTATGCTAAAAGTATTTAACACAAAGTTTTAAAAATAAATATATTTTAATAAGTACTATACTAGCTAATAGATTAACAAAAGCTTTTATAGTTTAGTAATTTTAAATAATTATATAATAATAAAGCGTAAAGCGTATTAAATTAAATATTAAATAGCTCTTAATCTATTATTTATAATAATAATT
Organism: Pleoardoris graminearum; assembly: GCA_030770415.1. Classification (NCBI taxonomy): domain Eukaryota; kingdom Fungi; phylum Ascomycota; class Dothideomycetes; order Pleosporales; family Didymosphaeriaceae; genus Pleoardoris; species Pleoardoris graminearum. Next base: position 188,988 of record JASEKS010000107.1, on the reverse strand, counting down.
TAAAAACCGCACTACTTAGAAAAATTCTATAATAAAAGAGTAAAAAAAAATAATAAAATAATAAAAATTATATAATAACCTTAATAGAGAAGTTTAATAATTTAATAATTTAACTAGCTTATTAAACTTTTAAATAGCTTAAGGGCGGCGTAAAGTAATTTTATTAAAAATATTATCTATAGGATTACTGTCTAAATTCTTATCTATGTTATTTATCTACCTAATAGTAGTTTATAATTTATTAAATTTTATATATTATAAGATTTTTATTAGTAAATATTAAAAAAAGTAGATTAAAAAATTATATCTTTTTATAAATAAGCTTTTTCCCCCTTTTACAATAAAGCAGCTTATAAAAGAATAAAAAACGCTTAGTAATTTTTTATATATTAATAAAACTATAATAGTAAATATATAATTGTTTTTCAATTTTTTAAATTAAAATAATAATATATATATTAGTTTATAGTTATATCTACTCTTATACCTTTAGTAATAGGAGCGTAGTTTTTTAATATTATAATAGCTTCTATTACTTTTACTAAATAAAGGACTACCTAAATAATAAAAGTAAAATATAAAGCACTTTAATTTTATAATCTATTAGTAATATTAAATTATATAAATACTATTTAATCGTTTTATAATTTTTCTAATCTTAATATAAAAAGATAGATAGAGCTTAAAAGAAAATATAAACTAAAATATTTATAATATTTTTTACTAATATTATTTTTATTTCTATAGCATAAAAAAGTTTAGAAAATAAATAGTTTACTAATTTTAAATTTTTTAGATTTTTTAAATTTATTCTTAGTTTTTAGGGAGTATAGTCTATTCCTTAAATCTAATCTAGTAAAGCTTAAAAGAGTTAAATTAAAAAAAGCGTAAATAGCGCTCTACGCTTAATAAAGCTAAATAAAAGAATTAGACTATATAAAATTAATAATTTTAATAATAATTTTAATTTTTTTTTACCGTTAAGCTTTCTATATAGTCTATAGGTACTTAAAAACTAACTAATAAGTAGCTATTATAAAACGCGATATAAGTATAAAATTACTAGCTAATAAATAAAATAAATTATTTTTTAGAGCTTAAAGGGCCTGTAGAATTTTATTAACTAAAAAGTAAAAAAATCTTTTTATATTAAAAACGTAAGATAATTTTCTTAAGCTTATAATAGTAAAAGAGAAATATCTTTTAAAAATTAAAAAATTTATAAAACTTTTTTCATTAGAAAACGTAGGCGGATCTTCTTATATTAAAAATATAAAATACTCTCTTTAAGCTTATAGTAATAGTATATCTTTTATAATAAATAAAAAATCTTTTAGACATTATAGTATAAAAATTTCTAGCTAAATTATAGAAATGTTTAGCTAAAGCTAAATAGTATTTTAGTTTTACTAAGCTATCTATTATTTACGGGCTTTATAATAGTAATTTTTTTTTTTTTACTTTCTTTTTACGGAGCGTAATTATAGACTAAAAAATAGTATAAAATAAAGTACTAAAAGTTTAAAAACTAGAACCTATTAGTTCTTTACTAACGTTAATATATTTAAAACATTAATAATACTAATTACTTTTAGTTATATTTAGACTTTTATCTATTATATTAAAGTAGGTATTAGAAAACTCCGCTTAAAACTAATAAAAAAAAATTACTAAAGTTTTTAAGAGAAGAAACTAAAAATTAGAAATCTAAAAAAATTCTAAAAAGTAAAGATTAAAAATATTATTATAGCTTACTACAGCTATAGTAATGATAATATAAATAACTAATTTATAGTATTTATAATATTAAGAAAGCTTAATAGGCTATTAAAACTGGCTTAACTATAACGGGTCGGGTCTAATAGGTTATAATAGTACTTGTTAATAGATTTATAATTAAAAAGTGGCTTTTATTTTATTTCTCTTTAGTATTAATTACTTATTTTTTTTATACCTAAACTATTATATATTATTATAAGTTTATTTTACTTATACTTATAAGTATTTTATAATACTCTCCTCTCTACTTCTCTATATATTATTACTATATTTATATATTAATTAAATAAAAGGGTGTGGCTGTAGTAGCTATATAGGCGACTAAAAGGGGTTTTAAAAAATGAAAAGTATATATATACCTTTATAATTATTACTATATTTATTATATTTACCTATTATATTTACTATCTTATATATAGCTCTTGTATAGTTTCTTTTCTTACCCTTAGAACTAAACCTATCTAATTATTATTACTTTTACTCTTTTTACTAGCTTTTTTGCGTTCTACAGCTATACTATTATTATAATAATAGTTACTATTTTATTTTTAAACTTAGGGTAGTTAGGGTTACACTAGTTATTTAGTAGAGTTAGAAGCTATTACTTTTATTTTTAAATATAGTTTAGGATACTATTAGTAATATAGCCTACTACGTAGATTAGTAATAATTATTATTACTATAGCCGTAGATGTATAAGTATAGTATATACCTACCTATTTTTATAAAAACTATTCTCTCTATAAACGCGTAGTCTCTAATAATTACTTTTACTATTTATTTTATAATATCTAATTATTTATCTAGGTTAAGACTTACTATAGTACTCTAGCGTATTTTAAAAATATTTTGTAAAAAAATACTATTAATAATATATAAATAAATTTAGTTACGTAAAAGGCGCTACCTAAATTACTTTTATAAGATTATTTAGCTATTATAATATAATATAGTATATATAGTAATATATATAAAAAATATAAATAGCTATTTAGTATAGTAGACTACTAGTTATACTTTTTATATTTTATATATATAGTAGTGGGTGGCGCCGGCGTATATTAATACTTTATAGTATAGTAATAACGGCGTAAGCTATTACTATTATATTACTTTTTTTTATAAATAGACGTCTAGTACTAGATTAAAAAATAATAGTTATTTACGTATTACTATTTTAACTTATTATAACTAAGTATAATATAATAAACACGTCTTTAGTATATATATTAATATATAACTACACGCTACGTCTTCTATTATTATATTTAAATTATTATAGAGTTATTTTACAGAAACTCCTATAATAGCTAGTAGTTATTTATTATAAAAATATAGGTACTACGCTAAAAGCGTAGCTTTATTTAAAAAAAAAAAATTAAAAAAAGCTATTAAGAAAAAAAACTTAAATAAAAAAATTTAAATATAATATAAACGGTACAAGAAAGTATAAAAATAATAATTATAATAATAAAAAAAAGTAAGTATTATTTTTAAAAAAAATTAGTAAAAAAATTATATAAATATTATTTACGCTACTTAACGCTAGCGTATTTATTATAATTAGTCTTTTACTTTAAAGTTTTCTTATCTAGTAACACTACGTATAAAAAATTTATATAAAAAAGTTTTTTTTAAAATTAATTCTGTAGTTACTATAAGCTTAAAAAATTAATTTTAAACCGCTTAGACAGTTAAACTATTTTAATTAGCTTAATTAGGGGGTATATTACGGAAAAATACCTTAAAGTTTATATTACTAGCTTATAAACGTTTTTAAAATAAATATTTTTTTTTCTTTTATATATATATAATACGACTCTTTAGCGATTTCTTTTATAAATGTAGTCCTAATTTTTGAATCTTAGAATCTAGTATTTCTAACTTATTTTTCCTTTATTATATATTTAATATAAAAATATATATATACTCCTCGTTTTTTAAAATTACTTTTAGTCGCTCTATGCTACGACAACTACACTACTTATTTAATTAGTATTTAAATATATAAATATATTTAATATAACTAACATACTATTGTTTATCTTTATAGATAACTCGTAAAAGTTAATATTTAAGTAAAATAATTTTATACTTATATATATAAAGTTACTAAATCTAGCTAAAGAAAAACTATTTAGATAGGTAAAGAGTAACCTAAAAATCTACCGTTTATAGACGCCGCTAAGTAATAAAAAAATATTAAAATTAGTATATCTATACTACTATATAACATAGTAAATTAAATAAAAGAAGTTATAAAAGAAAGACATAAGTAACTATAGTACTAGTAATAATAATACTAATACTAGTAACTACAGGGCGCTAAAGTAAAAAAATAGAATAGTTCTTTACTAAGTAACTAAATATATTAAAGACTATAGTCTATAGTATAAAAAGTATATATAACTCTAATTAGGGTAACGTATAATAAAAGTTACTAATATATAAAAAAGCGTTATAGCTTAACGCCATAGAAAATATCTAAAAGTAAATATAAAAGGGTTTCTAATAAGAGAATAATAAATAACTAGTATAAAATAATATAAATAAATAATTTAGTATATAACTTAATAAAATAAAATATTTTCTATTAAATATTTTATAATAACTTTAAAAACTCTAGATCTCTATAAAGACTAAAATTAAGTTTATATTAATAACTCTTTTATCTCTTTAAGCTACACTAGAAACTCTACCCCTTTTATTTCTATTTATATTATTATTATTATTATTTATTTTTAATTCTTTTTATAGTATTAATAATTCTTTATAAAGAATTTTCTAAAGTAGTTGTAATTAAAAAAGAAGAATTTTTTACGTGTAAAAAAAGTTTAACTTTAAATTATAGTGTTAAAAAATATAGCACTATTTTAATAAAATAGGAGTTTAGATTTATAAAAGTAAAAATATATTACTATATATTATAATATTAATAATATATTACGTAACTACTAATTATATAAGTATAAGCTAAATTTTTATTATTAATATAATTATATTATTAGATTACTAATATAATTTAAAAAACTAGTTACGTGATCTTTGTTAGACCTAAAAGAGAATAATTAAAATTTTAGTTAAATAGATTTACTAACTAAAAAGTTATAGGAACGTAAAAAAGGGGATTAAAGAATTATTATATTTAGGTAATTTTAATTTATTATAGATAACTAATAAGTACTAAGTAGAATTATTATAAGATTCTCTATAAGAAAAGAAAAGAGTAGAGGCCTCGGTGGCCTAACACTACTAGTGTACTAAACTGCAGCACGCCAAGCCACATGCTAAGTTATATATTAAGTTATACGCTGTAGCTATAAGTTTAAATTCTATACGAACTAAAATAAAAACTTTTTTTATAGTTTTTATATATACTTATTTTTTTAAATATATCTAGGGGAATAACTTTTTTTAGCCTATACTTTTTTTAGACTAGTATCTTGACGCTACACTTTACCTCTCTTTATATAATAAGATTCTCTATAATTTTCTCTTTAAAACCGTATTATTTACGTATTATTTAGCCAATTAATTAATTTTATATAAATTTTTAAAAAAGCTATCTTTTTTAATTTATTTTTTTTTGTTTACCCCCCTATAATAGTAATATTATAGATTACGAGTTTAAATCTTATTCTCGTCCACTTTAATCTACTGTTTAATTAATTAGTTTTTTAGGTTTTAGACTTAATCTTATTAGATTTAGTTATATTACTTAATTAGGCTAGTTAATTTTCTAAATAGGTTTAGTTTAATTACTTAATTAGGTTAGCGTAGCAACCTAACTTAATTAGTATTAGATTATTTCTAAGTTAAAAAAACGCTAGTCCTAAATAAGTAATTAATTAAATTCTAGTCTAGATTACTTAACTAGCCTATATATTAGTTAGTTACTTAAAGAGCTAATTATTAGGTTATTTAGAAGATAAAGCACTTTTTTTAAATAGTTAGGTGGCGTTAATATAAAAGAATTTTTCTTTTTAAAAAAAAGCGTAAAGTTCGTAGTACTATATATAAAAATTATAAAATTATATATCTATTTTAGATTAGTGTCCTAACGGTATATTTTCCCTCTTTTTTTTATAATAATAAATATACTAGGGGTAGTTATTATTTAGAAGTTTTAGAAGGATTTATATATCTTTTTATTAAAATATAGGCTAGTTATATAAGTACTTAGTATTATATAGCCGATAACTGTTATTATAACCTATTAGTTACTTTTTTAACTTTATTTTTATATAAAATAGAGGTTATATTTATTTCTATTACTTTTCGCTCCGCCTATATATATAAAGGTAGTATAGCGTTTAATAATAGTTAATAAATTTTTGTTTATAATTACAAATTTTTTTTACTTATAAAGATAGTTAACTATAATACTAAGTACGTCTATATATATATTTAGCCTACGTATTACCGCACTAAAACCGAAGAAATTATATATAAACTCCTCTAAACTTTAAATATTAACTATTTAGTATCTTTATAAAGACTTTATTATTTTTTATTTATTACTTTACGGGCTTTGCGTTTATACTAACTATATTTTTACTATTACTTTTACTTTTACTACTACCTTTACTCTTACTTTTATATTTTTTATACTAAAAAGTACCTGCCGTATTTATAAAATACTTATTTTACATATTAACTTTACTATAAACTATATATTATATTTTTTTATATTTTTTACTTTTACTATATTCCTGTACGCCCCTATTAATAATTTTTTTATAACTACTAATACTACTAATCTAATATTTAATATCTTAACTACTTTTTTAATAAATAGAGTTACTATCTTGTCTATAGGGCTATACTTATAGTTAAATATAACTATAATTTTAGAATTTACCTTTTTTCTATTAGCTACTTTTAGGCGGATAAAATACTTATATTTATAACTATTTTTTAGGATCGTGTCCCTATTACCTATAAAATAAAATAATATAGTAGGAAGAGTTTAGCTAATAGTACTAGATACTATTTTAAATACTTTAAAATTAATTACTAGACGTATTTTATTATTATTAGTATTAATAAGAGGAGGACTATACTATATAGGAGCTAGATACTATTAGTAGTAGGTTTAGTATATACGCCGTAATATACCTTTAAAAAATATTTTAAAAATTATATTAGTAGAAATTATATTAGTAAGTATTTTTTATTTAAACGTTTGATTGTGTTAACTATAAAAGAAAATAGAGGAGAGGAAAATAAAGGAGAAATATATAGGCGGTACCTTACGTATTTTTTTTTAAAAAATATAGTATTAGTACTAAACTTTTTAACTTTTTTAACTTAACGTTTTTTAGAGGGGGCGTGCTAAGTATACTAGTAATATACTAGCGCGATACTATACCTTTTTTAACTTAGCTTTACCTAACTTTTTTAATATATTAAGTATAAAATATATATATACTCCTCCTTTTTTAAATCCCCTTTTAAGTCGCCCTAAGCTACTACAGCTACACTTTTTATTTAATTAATATATATATATATATATATATATATAAGAATATTAATTATTAGTAAATATTATACTTTTTATATAAATAGAGTAAAGAGTAATAAAAATAACGCTATAAAAGTAACTAATATATTATATTAATAGTTACTAGTTATAGCTTAGTATAAGTTATTATTTTATATAGTAATTTATACTTATATATCTAGAGAGAGGATATATAGTTTAGTAGATAATATATCTAACTACCTATAATAGTAATATAATATTATAAATTATAAGTTTAAATATTATTCTTTTTTACTTTAATCTATTATATAATTGTTTAGTTTATTATTCGGTTTTAGACTTAACCTTTTTTTAATATTTTTTTTATTAAAAAATAAGTTACTATATTAAGAGTACCTAACTATTTATAAAAAGATACTTTATCTTTTAAATAAAGTAGTAATCGACTCTTTAATTCTTAACGAGTTTATAAAAGGCTAGTTTAATAACCTATACTAGAATATAATTAATTACTTAATTAGGACTAGTTCCTTTCTTATTTATATATAGTCTATTTCTAATTTAGTATATATTACAACGCTAACTTAATATAGAAATATACTAATCTATTTAAGTAGTTAACTATTCTAATTAAGTAATAAACTAAATATAATAAGATTAAGTTTAAGACCTAATAGCTAAACTAATTAAATAGTAGATTAAAGTAGATAAAAATAAAATTTAATCTCGTAACCTATAATATTACTATTATAGGCAACTAGGTATATTATATATATATATATATATATATATTTATTTATGTATTAATTAAATAAATAGTGTAGCTGTGGTGGCTCGGAGCAACTAAAAGTAGTTTTAAAAAAAGAAAAGTATGTGTATACTATTATTTTATATATATATATATATTTGTATATTAATCGACCAAATAGTGTGGCTATAGTAACTCGGGATATATATATATTATAATTATAGACCTTATATTAATATTAATTTATATTAGTAATATTTATAAGATAACGCCGTTATTTATAAAATAATAGACGTTTTAAACTAGTTTAAGAATAATTTAAGTATCTCTTTTTCTTTATCTAGCCTATAACACTAATGTAGTCTATATAAAAAATATATAGCGATATTTAAAATCTACACTAAATAAAAATAAAAGCGCTAATTTAGGTATAGAATTAAGTTTAGAAGGTATAGAAGCTATTAAAAGTGCTATTTTTAAAGAATAGAAGAAAATACTATAATTAGTAACTAATAATTATATTTATTACTCCCTAGCTAATATAAAGTATATTTAGAATTATAAGGATACTATACTAAGTACTAGTAATATAGTATTTATTAGTTTATTATTAAGAATTAAAAAAGTAACTTTTATATCCAATTATATATCTAATATATAAATATATAAAAATATTTTATATACTTATATATTATAAATATTATTATAATATGTATATTTTTCGACACATTAAGTATAAAGGCATACACATACTCCTCCTTTTTTGAAACCCCTTTTAGTCGCCCTGAGCCACCACAGCCACACTATTTGTTCAATTAATATACAAATATATATATAATATGTATAATAATTAGCTAATTCTATATATAAAATAAAAAGTTATAATAATCTAAAATATAGTCTAAAACATTCTTTACATTTACTAAATTCTTTTTACATTTTAGGGGCTTTAAGCAGTTTTTAATAGAGGGAATTAGTTACACTAGTTTTTCCTTTTAAAATAGTATTATTTTTATATTTTTACGCCTTATAACTAAAAAGTTATATTATTTTAAAAAAGGTAACTGTTTAAAGTACTCTTTTTTTAATATCGCCCCTTTATAAAATAATAGGCTTTACGCTGTAATTATCTAAAGTTTATAGATACGTATATAATTAGTACTAAAACCTTATTTAGTATAATTATTTATTAAGCTATATATATACTCCTTCTTTTTAAAAACTCTTTTTAGTCGCCTATATAGCTACTATAGCTATACTCTTTTATTTAATTAACATATAAATATAGTATAGTTATTATTTAAAAGAATATATATAGTACCTAACGTTTTATTAGACGTATTAATTTATACTTTTAGTTTTATCTAGGTACTATAAAGTAGTTTATTTAGTAGATTTTTATTATAATTAAGTAAATAATATACTACGCTATATACTATAGTAGTAGTAAGTAATTTTTTTATACATTATAAGCTATATAGTAAATATTACTTAATAAAATAAAAAATAATTATAGATTTAGTTAGTTTATTAGCGTATATTACTCTAGTATAAAATAATATTAAAAAGTAAAAAAAAATTTTATTTTATATATAGAGAAGAGTTTTTAAGAGTACCTACCATTAAGTATATAAATATACGCTAATAAAGTTAATATTAATAAAAATAATACTAAATATAATACTAAAATTAGTACTATAAAAACTATTAATATACAAAAAAATACTATAATTATATATACTATATACTTATTATAACTAAAAAAGATAAGTATAAAATAGTAATAATAGTAAAAAAAAGTATTAAACTATAGTTACTAGTATAGTACGTCTAAGAATAGTATACTATAAATAATAATAATACTAGTCTAGCTATACTATAAAATATAAAGCTATAATAGCGTATAATAAAATTATATTAAAATAAACTAATAAAAGAACAATAAAAATAAAAATATATTTTATACTTCGGATAATAAATAGTATATAAATATAGAAGGTATTTAATATAGTAATAGTAACTAAATTATACTAAATAAAATATAACATAAGTATAATATCTACTACGCGTTAATAGAAAAAAAAAAGTAAATATAAATTTAAATTACGTATACGTCTAAGTATTAGTAGATATTTATATATTAATAAATATAGAGGATTTAGAGACCTATAACTATAAACTAGTTAATAGGAGCTCTTTAATAAAGGTATATATATACTTTTTTTTTAAAAAAACCCCTTTTAGTTATATTAAACTACTACTGCTATACTACTGTATTTAAATAATATATAAATATAGTAGCTCTTTAATACTATTTATAATATCTAAAAAAAAGATTAACTTAATAGTTAAATATAAAATAATTATTATTATTTATAGTAGATAAAGCTATAAAGATAATACTTATAAGTAATAGTATTTAAAATACTATAAGTTAAGTAGTTAGTATAGCTAGTTATATTATATATTCTATATTTATATATTAATTATATAATAAAGGCATACACATACTCCTCCTGTTTTAAAACCCCTTTTGGTCGCCCCGAGCCACCACAGCCACACTATTTATTCGGTTAGTATATAAATATATTAATTATATAAAAAGTGTAGCTATAGTAACTGTATATATAAATAAAAAAAATTTATAAAAGAGGTAGTATATATCTATTTCTATACTTAATATATTAAAAAAGTAATTTATATTATATAATTTTAAACTATATCTTTTTTAATCTACTCTTACTAAACTTTTTTTAATATATAAAGTATAGTTTATATATTTTTTTTATTTGTATATTAATTGAATAAAAAGTATGGCTGTAGTGGCTCGGGGCGAAGTATAGTGTAGTACTTATTTATTTAATTATTATTTTCCTTTTTATTAAACTATTTCTTTATTATTAGTAAGTTACTTATATAATTATTAATAGCTTAGCTTTAGTCGCTATTTAATAATTACTTTTAAAATTATAAAAATATAACTCTTTTTACTATTTATTAATAAATAATAGCTTTAGTATTATTAACTTATTATTTATTATTTTTTATTTTTTATAGGCTTTTATCTTTTTAACTTCTTTAATCTAGCCTTACCTAACTTTTTCGACACATTAAGTATAAAGGCATAAACTTACTTCTCCTTTTTTAAAACCCCTTTTAGTCGCCCTGAGCTACTACAGCCACACTATTTGTTTAACTAAAATAAAGGCATGTATATACTCCTCCTTTTTTGAAACCCCTTTTGGTCGCCCTAAGCTACTACAGCTACACTATTTGTTTAATTAATATATAAATATTGTTTAACTAGTATATAAATATATATCTTTTTAAATATACTAATTCTATATAAAGATATATATATACTTTTTCTTTTTTTAAATTTTTTTTTGTTATTCTAAACTACTATAGCTATACTATTTATTTAATTAATATATAAATATATATACTAATTTTATATAATTACCCTCTATATTATTTTTTACTTTTTACTATTTATATTTTATTACTTTTTATTTTTTATACTCTATGTTTAGCGCTTAAAATAAAACACTTAAAATAATCTTATTATATTTACCGATATAATAGCTTTTATAATTTTTTAGATTTTAGTAATACTTTTTTTTTTAGTTATTATTTATACTATTTAGTCTTAATTATTTTTTATTTATTTTTTTAATATTAATTTATAGTATTATAATGGCCCTATTTAACTAAATTTACTATTTTAATATATATATTAATTTTAATTTTTAGCTCTTATTTTACTTATTTTTAAAATTATAATAATTTTATTTACTAAAATAACAGTAGGAGTAAAAATATTATTAAAAAATTATATTTTAGTAAGTATTTTTTTATTTAATATACGTTTAGCTATACTATTAATATGAATAATAGAAAGATATATAGATAGTAGTAGTAGTTATACTTTATAATTTTTTTTTTAAAAAAATATAGTATTAGTATTAGACTTGTTATATTAAACTTTTTTAATTTAATATTTACTTAGGGGGGCATACTAAATACGCTAGTATACTAATATAGTTTAGTATAGTACTATATTTTATTTAAATTAGTTTTATTTAACTTTTTTAATACATTAAGTATATAAATAGCGGGGTGGTATAGTAGGAGCATGTGCCTAAAAATACTAAAATTTTTTAAATTTTCGAGGTTTTCTGTATATTAGAGGTTTAATTTCTTTATTTATTATAGCGTTCTTTAAACGCGCCTATTTTATATAGTAATTTATAAAATTTTTTAAAGTATAGGGTACTACTAAAGGATTAATATAAAACTATAAAAAACTAAAATTTCTATATTAAATACGTTATATCTAAAGATATAAGTAAAATATTTAGGCTAAAATTACTATTTAAAGTTAGATAAGATAAAAATTTACTTCCTAAAGAGGCCTAGCGTAGCATACTAGTCCTAATTAGATAATAGATTAATAGTTTAGTATAACTATTTAGTATAATAATCTAGTTAAAAAAAATTAAAGAGCCGGTTCTAGTTTATTTAGAAGATAATATAGTTTCTTTAAATAGTTAGATAGCCGTAATATAAAAGGCTTATTTTTTTTAAAAAAAAACAAAGTAGAAAAATATATATATATATTTTTTTTTTAAAACGCCTTTTAGTCGCCTATACAGCTATTATTGCTATACTTTTTTATTTAGTTAATATATAAATATAAAATATAATATTTTAAATATTTTTAAAATTTTTATATAAATAATACCTATAATACGATATACCTTAATAGTAATAATAGTATAGTATATAATTTAATTATTTTTTTATTACTAAATATTTAATTGCTATATAATTTTTATTAACTATTACTTACAGTTTTTATAATTATTATAATATTAATTTATATATAAAATAGATCCCGGTATAGAATACTTAAAATATAAACTATAATAAATCTAGATTTTTGTTTTTAAATAGATACTAATTTTTAGGATATCTATCTAATTAAACAATAATAATATATATATTTTTAAAGTTTTTATAAATTTTTTTCTTAAATAGCCTATATTTTTTCTATTTAAACTAATATTAAATAAAGTTATATTAAATTACTAGTCTTTTTTTTTTTTAAATAAAGCTACGCTTTTAGCGTAGTACCTATATTTTTAAAAGAAATAACTACTAACTACTATAGGGGTTTTTGTAAAACGGCCTTATAATAATCTAAATATAATAATAAAAAACGCAGCGTAGGTTATATATTATCGCGTTATACTAAAAACGTGTTTATTATACTTAATTATAATAAGTTAAAATAGTAATATATAAATAAGTATTATTTTTTAACCTAATACCGGACGTCGATTTATAAAATAAAAAAAATAAAATAAAGGTAGTTAACTATCGTTAGTATACTATAGGGTAATAATATATACTAGCAGTCCTAGTACTACACACGCCTATATATATAAAATAATAAGAAAAGTATAACTAGCAGCCTACTACGCCGCGTAGCTATATTAGATTTTTTTATAAATATTATTACTATATACACTATATATTATATATTATATTATAATATAGCTAAACGACCTTATAAAATTAATAAGTATAATACTTAGTACTCTATTAAGTATATCTATATACTAAAAAAGTCCCTTTTACTAAAAATTTTTAAAATACTCTAGAATACCGCAGTAAGCCTTAACCTAAATAAGTAATTAAATAGTATAAAATAAATAGTAAAAGTAATTATTCTAAACTATACTTTTATAAAAAAAATAGGTAAGCGTATACTATACTTATATAGTTACAGCTATAGTAATAGCGCTAATTACTAACCTATATAGTAAAAGGCTTTATTACTAATAGTAACCTAAACTATATTTAAAAATAAAAGTAGCAGCTTTTAGTTATACTAGATAACTAAAATAATCCTAAATATATAGAGTTTAAAAATAAAATATTATAATATATAATTACGAATTTAGTAGCAGAATAACTATAAAATATAAAAAACCTAGTAAAAAAAGTACTAGTAGTAATATTTTAAGAACTAGCCCTAAAAGTAAAAAAAGAACGTATAAAAGCTATATATAAGATAGTAAATATAATAGGCAAATATAAAAATAAACATAACAATAATATATAAAGGGAAGAGAGAAAAGCGTTATAAAATACCTATAAGTATAAGTAAAATAATATATAATAGTTTAGGTACAAAGAAAATAAATAGTTAGTATTAAAAAAAATAAAAAAGTTTCTTTTTTATTATAAAATACCTTTTAATAAGCACTACTATTATAACCTATTGAACTCGACCGTTATAGTTAAGCCTAAATCACTAGTCTATTATAAACTTAATTAGACTTAGTTTGCTACGCTAAGCCTATTTAAGAATAGATTTTTATGTTATTTAACTTTAGATAATATTAGTTTAAAATATTTTTAGATATTACATATTTTATATATAGATTTTAGTTTCTTATAGTCTTATATTAATTTTTTAGTAGTATTTTATATTTCTAAAAAAATTTACTTTTACTAGTAAAGTAGACGCGCTTAAAGAATATTATAGTAAAAAAAGAACAATTAAACCCCTAATATAAGAAATAATAATAAAAATTTAAAAATAATTATATATTTAAAATATTTTTAAGTACTTACCTACTATACTACCCTAGTGTAGGGCTACCGTCGCTTCTTTTCTTTTCTTCGCCTCACTATTATAAGATAGTTATAGAAACTAAAGGCTACTATACTAAGTATTAGTAATTTATTATTTACTAGTTTATTATTAAAAATATAAAAATTTAACTTTTATTAATAATTATATAATTAATATATTAAACTATAGAGATAATCTATATACTAATAAAATAGAGTATCTATTATACTATATATAATAATAAGCTAATTTTATACATTAAATAAAAAGTTATAGTAACTTAAAGTAGAATTCTAAAAATATTCTAAATTTAATAATTTTTTATTAATTTTAAACCCTTTAGTAAACAGCCCCTAATAGAGTAAATAGAATCTACTAGTCTTTGTTTTAAAATAGTATTTTTTTGTATTTTTAGGTCTATA
Source organism: Pleoardoris graminearum (assembly GCA_030770415.1). NCBI lineage: Eukaryota > Fungi > Ascomycota > Dothideomycetes > Pleosporales > Didymosphaeriaceae > Pleoardoris > Pleoardoris graminearum. The sequence continues at coordinate 173,908 of JASEKS010000107.1, read as the reverse complement.
AGTTAATAAGTTATATTGTTTTAAAAAAGGTATATTTTTTAATTAGACTTTTGCTTTATTACTCCCCTATAATATTTTAAAGTATATATTATACTATTTCTTTTTTTTGTATTCTTATTATAATATTATATTACTTTAGACTAGTAATTTAAATTTTTACTAAATTATAATTAATATAAACTAATTTTTATAACCTTCTTATATATTCACTACAATAAATATTACTAGTATATTTATAGAATCTCTTAGATGTTTTAATATATTTATTTACTTTTTTTATAGCCTTAATAGAGACCAAGAAGTTTTAAAATTATAATAAAATAATTAGTATAAATTATATTATTTAATTTTATTATATACTTAGTTATTTATTTTTATAAGCCTAAACTTACTAGTTATTAGCTTTTTATAGTCCTTAGAGCCTAATTTAAGATATTTTTAAATATTTATATCCTACGTATCTACTTCGCTTATATAATACTATATACTTATAGTTTTATTATATACTTAAAATTATTTAGGATTTACTTATATAATACCTTTAAGTTATTTTACTATTTTTATATAAAGTTCTTAGTTAACTATAAAAGCACTATAAATTATTAGTTTTTATAATAAATTATATACAATTATTATTATATATAAATATATATATATACTCCTCCTTTTTTAAAACCCCTTTTAGTCGCCTACACAGGCACTACAGCTACACCCTTTTATTTAATTAATATATAAATATATATATTATTATATACTATTTTATATCTTAAATAACTAATAAATATATAAAAGTACTACGTCCGCCTCTCTTTAAGGGGGTAACCCTTCGCTTCGGCATCGGTGCAGGGTAGTAAAAATAAAGACATATATATACTCCTCCTTTTTTAAATCCCCTTTTAGTCGCCCTAAGCCACTATAGCCACACTATTTGTTCGATTAATATAAAAATATATATATAAAAGTACTAAAAATACTAGTTTCTTAGTTAATTAATATAGCGGCCTATCCTATTATTTATACTTTAGTTAAGTCTTTAGTCTTTTAGTAATAGCTAATATAATTATATACTACTATTGAGTTATATTAGGTACACTATTATATAGAATAATATTAAAAGTTATATAAATACTATTATTACTTTATATGCGTTATAAATATTATATATTTTTATTATTTCTTTTAGTTATTTATTTAGCATTATATTATATAAATAGAGGTAAAGTATAGGGTATTTTATTTTCAAATTTTTTTTTTTAAATTTTTATATTTAGGCTACCTTACTATTTAAAAAAAGTACTTTATTTTCTTAGCAAACTAACTAGTTTTTTAATTCCTAACTAATATATAATAGACTAGTTAAATAACCTATCCTAAAATTTATTTAATTAATTAATTAGGACTAGTTACTTTTTTATTTAGGTATAGTTTATTTCTAATTAGATATAGATTACTCCGCTAATATAATATAAAAATATATAAACCTATTTAAGTAATAAACTAAATCTAATAAGATTAAGTTTAAAATCGAATAATAAAACTAATTAAATAGTAAATTAAATTAAATAATAATTACGTTTAAACTTATAATATATAATATTACTATTATAAATAGCTAAGTGTAGTATCTACTAAGCTATATATCCTCTCGCTACCTTAAAAATTTAAAATAGTTTATATTTTTAAGTATTTACCTACTATATTCTATTACGACTTAGGTGTCTCTCCTTTAGATAGAAGTATACTTATATAATAAAAAATATATTGTCTACGCTATAGGGCTTTAGCTAAATAGTAATTTATTTCTCTATGTATATAAATAATATATATCTTATATATTATATTATATTATATTATTACCCCGCTTTAATTTCTAATATTTTAATTACTCTCTTATCTTTTAGAAGTAATCTAATATAATATAGCTCTAAAAGAGTTTTATTATTTAATTATATAAAATATATTAGCTTTATAAGACACTAGAATTATTAAAAAGCCTAAAGAAAATATTCAGTTACTTCTTAGTATTGTTAATATTTTAGTTTCTTAAAGTTTTATATAAATAATAGAAACGCCTCTATTAAGCTTATTAAAATTTTAAAGATATATATATTGTCCTTCTTTTTTAAAACTCCTCTTAATCGCCTACACAGCTACTATAACCGCACGCTTTTATTTAATTAATATATAAATCTATAAGCCTATTAAAATGTAAAAAAATATAAATATATACTAACTATTATAGTTAAACGCCCTTATTTTAATTAAAACCCTTAGTATTTACTAACATTAAAAAAGTATACGCTTAGCTCTAATAAGTTTAAAAAAATAAAGTAATTATTTAACATATACTATTACTTTAATATAGGCAACTAAACTGCAATTATAAGAAACCTAACTATATTATATAATTATACTATTTTAGCCTCTATTTTAGCTATATATTTACTATCGCTAAAAGCGTTTTATATTTATAAAAAGAAGGGTAATCGTAACTTTAATTTAAAAAACAATAGTTATAAATACTATTTGTATTTATTATTAATTTATATTCTAATAAAGATTTTAAATATTAAATTTATTATTACTAATATTAATAATTCGTATTAAACTATCTAAAAGGCTAAAATTATTTTAAAATTTAGCACTAATTTACAATAAAAATAGATTTAGAACTTTTTAATAGTTAAGATATTAAATATCTTTAAAATATTGCTTTAATAGTTTAATAAAACTAAATTAAATTTTAAATAAACTATTTCGTAGTCTAAGTAGTCTTTTATTAAGCTTTTAAATTATATCTACCCTTTTTAAGAGAAGCTAAATAAATTTAAATCTAGTAAAGAATTCTAATAAATATAAACCTATATTAGCTAATTAAATAAAATTTTTAGGCTAGGCTATAGCTTATATAAATAATTATAAATTCATACTATTACTAAAGTAGAAAAGTAGACTAATATTATTTAGTTAATATAAAAGATAATATTTTTAATATTTAAAAAACGTAAAGACTTAAAAAAAATATAGAAAATATAGAAAAATTTACTAAATCTTAAAATATTCTAAGTAAAACTAATCGGTATAGTTAGGCGCTAACTAATATAGAGTCCCTTACTAGTACGCTAATATATTATTATTATAGTAAAAAGAGCTACTATACTTTTAACTACTAATATAAAGATAAGCCGGGAGCCCCTAAATTAAAAAAAGTAACTAATAAAACTATGTTATTAATATAAGTAGGAAAAATAATAGTAAAAGTAATTATAGTATTTACTACTTTTATTAAAACTATTATAAGCCATTTACTACCTATATTAAAACTATTATAAGCTATTTACTACCTATATTAAAACTATTATAATCTATTTACTAAAAATATTTAAGGTTAAGTATATATATATTTGTATATTAATTAAATAAAAGGATATGGCTGTAGTGGCTGTATAGGCGACTAAAAGGGGTTTCGAAAAGGAGGAGTATATGTATACCTTTATAGGTTAAGTATATTAGTAGTTTATTTAACTGATTATATAACTAATTAAATAAAATAGTTATTATAAAAGCTAAAATTATAAATAAAGGCTATATTAAAGCCCTAGTAGACTTAGAGTCTACTTTTAATTTTATAAATACTAAACTAATAAATTAGATAGGCTTAAAGGTAATTACTTTTAATAGATTAATAGTATAAGTAGTAAATAGTATTAATATAACTAGTTATAGTATTATAGTAGCTAAAATAGACTTTTCTAATTTATACAAGTAAATTTAAATATAGGTAATTATATTTATAGTTATAAACTTCTATTAATATAAAGTTTTTTTAAATTAATTTTACTTTAATTAATAGAACTCAAAGATAGACGTTACTACTAAAATTTTTTTTTTAAAAAATATAAAAGAGTTTAAGCGTATTATATATAATTTAAATATTTAGGTATATATATATCTAGTAAGTTTAATAAAAATTTTAGTTTAAAATAGACTAAATAAATATAATAAATACTTTATAAAGTCTAAATATACTAAGTTTTTAAATCTAGTTTTAGATAAGAATATTAAAATTCTTATAAAATATAGACTAAATAATTAAAAAATTAATTTTAAATTTAGTACCTCTCTACTATATTATCTAATATATAATTTTTTAGTTACTAAACTAAAAGTTCTTAAAAAATATATATAGGAATAATTTAAATATAAGTAAATCTAATAATTAAAATCTTTTACTAAAGACTTTATTTTCTTAATATAAAAGAAAAATAGCAGTTTTAGGCTCTGTATAAACTATAAAGGACTTAATAAGATTATAATAAAAAATTATAATATTTTTTTACTAACACAATTGTTAAAAGTAAGTTAAAAAGGATATAGGCTAGCCTAAAAGTAAAGTAACAGTATAAGGATATATATGCTTTTGCTATATACACGTGTATAAGGAGGCGTGTAAAAGAGGAGACAATAAAGGCGCTTTTTTTTGCTAATTAATAAGTTACTAGACTATTTTATAATAGTATAGATTTATACTAATTATAATTTATAAAAATCTCACTATTATATCTATAAATAAAATTATAATAAATAAAATACTATATGCTATATAAAATACGGCTACTTTAAGTATATAATTATATTTTTTAGTTTAATAAATATACCTACACAGTTCTAATAGTTTATATTATAAATACTAGTTAAATTACTTAATATAACCTATATTATATATACCTTAATAATATACTTATCTTCTTAAATACTAAAGAAGAAAATAAAAATTATATAAAAATAGTGTTATAGTATTTATATAAAATATAATTTTACTTAATTTAAAAAAAAATTTTTAGTTTCCTATATCTAGTAAATATTTTAGGTATATTATATTACTTAAGAGCCTATTAATAGACCTAACTTAAATTAAAATAATTTAAAATTAGTCTAAACTTACTTATATGCGTAGTATTTATACTTTAATTAGCTTTATAAACTACTATTATAGATTTATAAACTAGTTTTTTATTAACCTTATTACTTACTAAATTAACTTTAAAGATATTAAATAGTATTAACAGCGGGCTAGTTATAAAGAGAAAAAAAAGTATCTATATTAACTTAAGTAACATTAATAAAAAAGCTTTTAAAAAGCTTTAAAAAATTTTTTTTACAGTACTAATACTTTTATACTAAAAGTATAAAAAATAAATTTATATTAAGATAAACGCCCTTAATAAAATTATTATTACTATTTTAAGCTAATTAGTTTTTAAGGGGAATAGATTATTCTTATAATTACTAATTAATATATATTTATAAAAGTTAGACGGCGCGTAGTACTATTAATTTTTTTTTTTACAATAAAGCTACGCTTTTAGCGTAGTACTAATATATTTAAAAAAAAATAACTATAAGCTATTATAGGGTTTCTATAAAATAGCTCTATAATATTCTAGATATAATAATAAGAGATATAGTATATAGTTATATATTAACGCGTATACTAAGAACGTGTTTATTATATAATACTCGGTTATAATAAGTTAAAATAGTAATATATAAGTAAGTATTACTTTTTAACCTAGTACCGGACGCCTATTTATAAAGGAAAAAAATATAATATTAATAGCTAGTTACTATTAATAGTATACTATAAAGTATTAATATATACTAGCGCCCCCGCTACTGTATATATAAAATAATAAAAAAGTATAATAAGTAGCCTGCTACGCCAGGTAGCTATATTAAATCTTTTTTTATAAATATTATAATATAGCTAAATAGTCCTATAATAGTAATAAGTATAATATTTAGTATATTACTAAATCTATTCCCGTAAAAACTACCCCATAAGTAATTTTTATAAAATTTTAATATACTATTAAAAGGCTCCGCCTTCGTATATAAGTAGATATAAAATAAATAATAGTTATAATAGCTACAGACTATAATTTTATATTAAAAATAGATAAGCGTATATTATACCTATATAGCTACGGCTATAGCTATAGTAATAGCAATTATTATTAACTTACGTAGTTATAATATTAAAAAATCCTAAAAATTTTAAATATTTTAAGGATTTTATTATTATAAATACTAACCTAAACTATATTTATAAATAGAAGTAATATCTTTTAATTATATTAAATAACTAGAATAATCCTAACTATATTAAGTTTAAAGAAAAAGTAGCGGCTGTTACTCTAATAGTAGTATAGTTATAAAATATAAAAAAGCTAGTAAAGAGAGTGTTAGTAATAATAACTAAATAGGCCTAGTTTTAAGGGTAAAAAAAGAAAAGAGCTATATATAAGATAGTAAATATAATAGGCAAATATAAAAATAAACGTTGTAATAATATATAGAGGAGAGAAAGAAAAGCGTTATAAAATACCTATAAGTTTAGGTAAAATAAACTTATAATAATATATAATAGTTTAGGTATAAAAAACAATGGGTATATAGTACTAAAAAAGAATAAAAAGTTTTTTTTTTATTATAAACCTATTAATAAGTACTATTATAATTTATTAATTATAAAGGCATACACATACTCCTCCTTTTTTAAAACTTCTTTTAGTCGCCTACACAGCTACCACAGTGACACTATTTATTTAATTAGTATATAAATATAAATATATAATTTATTAAACCCGGCTGTTACAGTCGAGCCTAAGTACTATTATAATATATATAATAAAAAACTTTATAATATTATAGAAAGTCTTAAATAAGAAAGATAATACTTATAAGGTACTTATTTTAATATTTTTATAGCGGAGTGGCACAGTAGGAGTATATACCTAAAAATACTAAAATTTTTTAAATTTTTAAGGTCTTTCTGCGTATTAGAGATTTAATTCTTTTTTTTATTATAGCGTTTTTTAAACGCGCCTACTTTACTAGTAAAAAGTAAAATTTTTAAAAGTATAGGGTATTACTAAAAAATTAATATAAGGTCATAAGAAAGCTAAAATCTTTATATAGAACGTGTACTATTTATAAATATTTTAGACTAAATTACTATTTAAAATTAGATAAGATAAAAATCTATTCCTAAATAGGCTTAGCGTGGGGAACTAGGCCTAATTAGGTAATAGATTAGTAGTTTAGTATATAACTTTATATAGTAATATAGTTTAAAATATTAGTTAGTATTAGTTAGGAGTTAAAGAGCCGATTCTAGTTTATTTAGGAGATAAAGCACTTTTCTTAAATAGTTAGGTAGCCTTAATATAAAGGCTTATTTTTAAAAAAAAATATATATATATATTTTTCTAGATTATAATAGGTTATAATAGTTTATATAAATAAAAACTCTATTATTATATTAAATATAATTATACCTACTTTTCTTTACGTATAATTTTAATATATTCTATAAAACAAAATTAATCAATTTAGCTAATACACTATTTTACCCCCCTAATTATATACTATAGTTTAAAATAATTATATATATATTTATATACTAATTAAATAAATAGTGTGGCTGTGGTGGCTGTGTAGGCGACTAAAAGGAGTTTTAAAAAAGGAGGAGTATATATATGCCTTTATACTTAATGTGTTAAAAAATATTAAAATAATTAAGTATAAATATAATATATGCTTTATAAAACGTATAAGAGAGTTATTATAATTATTAATTATAAAAATTAATAGAGTTACGGTTTTTATAATAATAATTTATATATAAATAACCTAATAAGAACTAGACTTAACCGTAACGGCCGGGTCTAATAAATTATAATAGTAGTACTTATTAAAAGGTGTTTTATAATAAAAAAAAAACTTTTTTATTTCTTTTTAGCACTGTCTATTTATTTCTTTTATACTTAAACTATTATATTTTATACCTAAACTGTTATATATTATTTTACCTACACTTATAGATATTTTATAACGCTCCTCTCCCTCCTCTTTTTATACTTATATTAATTACGTCTATTTTATCTATAAGACTACTATCTCCTATAGCTATCCTAATAAGATTACTACGTACTATAGCTATAGTAGCTACGCTGCCTTATAATATACTATCTTTTTTATATTTTTTTACTAATCTAGATTCCCCTAATCGTCTAAAAGCTCTTAAAACCTAGCCTTTTACTTACCTACGTATACTAAATTCTTACCTATACTCTATAGTTTTAAGCCTATACTATTAGTAACGCCGCGACGTATACTACTAGTAAAAGAGCTATTTATAGATAATATATAAATAGTTATATTTTTAAATTATAATACTTAGAGCGTATTAGCCGGTAATAAAAATAGTTTAGGTTTAGCTTATAAGGAGTTTAAGGTTATAGATAGTACATCTTAACTTTGTATAGGTTATACTATTAAGCTAATTAAGAATATTTAGTGCCTCTATATTAGTATAGTATATAGAAATATATAGCCCGCTAGCCTAAAATTATTTTATATTTACTATATTTACTATATATACTATATATACTATATATACTATATATATTATATATACTATATATACTGTGCGTCCTATTATTATAGAGTATTATAAGGAGCTATAGCCTTACAGGTAACCTATTTTTTTATATTTTCTTATATTATTACTATAGCTAGTTTAGGGACGCCGGCGTATATTAATACTCTATAGTATATTAGTAATAGTAAGAAGTTATTACTATTATATTTTTTTTTTTTATAAATAGACGCCGCGTACTAGATTAAAAAGTAATACTTACTTATATATTACTATTTTAACTTATTATAATAATAAACTATTTTTAGTGTAATATATTAATATATAACCGCGCGCTGCATCTTTTATTATTATATTTAAATTATTATAGAGCTGTTTTACAGGAACCCCTATAGTAGCTAGTAATTATTTCTTTTAAAAATATAAGTACTACGCTAAAAGCGTAACTTTATTTAAAAAAAAAAAAAAAAAAAAACCTAATAAGATACCTTAAACCTTATAAAGGAAATTTAAAATATTATACTATATAATTTATTTAAAAAGAAAATAATTATTTTAGAGTACGTAATACACTTAAAAAATAAAAATTTAGACTTATTTAAAAATAGTAATAATAATTTACTACTAACTAGTTTAGAGAGCGCTAAGTTAAGACTAATAAAGCTAATATAGCTCTATACTTTTAAAAATAAAATAAAAGAACTTATAAAATATTATAATAGTCTTTTTTTAAAGTATTTTAGTAAAAAATAAACTCGTAAGCACGTATAGCGTAAATATATATAGAAAATATATTTAAAAATATTATTAATTATATATATAACTATAAATATATTAGTGCGCTAATTTAAGAATTTATTAATTATATAGTTTTCTTTTTTTATTTCTTTTTCTTTAATTAACTATAGTAATATATAACTATAAATTTTATTATAAAATTACTCTCTAGTCGCTTTACTAAAATTATTTATAATATAATTCTTATAATTATAGATAATTTTTTTTTAAACTAGTTTATTACGTACTAGTAAAAATAAATAAAAATAGTATTAATTTAGCCTAGTTCTAGATCTATAAAGTTATAAAATTTTATAGAAATTTAAAAATAGTATTATTTAATAGAAGTTTATTTATATAAGTAACGTATTAGGATACTTTTTACTATTATTTAAACTAGGCCGATAACTGCTGTTATAACCTATTAGTTACTTTTTTAATATTATATTTATATAATAAAATAGAGGTTATATTTATTCCTATTACTTTGTACTCCGCCTATATATATACAGGTAGTATAGTATTTAATAATAGTTAATATTTTTATTTATAATTATAAATTTTTTTTTACTTATAAAAATAGTTAACTATAATACTAAGTACGTCTATCTGCTAGCCTATTTACTTAGTCTACGTACTAAAGAAACTAAGAAACTATATATAGGCCCCCCCTAAAACTTTTAAATATTAATTACTTTTAGTATCTTTACCTACTAAAGGCTCTATTATCTCTTACCTATTACCTATCGCCCTATAGACTCTAAGTTCTAAGTGTAGAATATCTTTACCCTCGCCTTTATTTTTACGATTACTATTACTACCGCTTTTACTATTACTTTTACTATATCTTTTATACTAAAAAGTACCTACTCTATCTATAAAATACTTATTTTATTTATTAACTTTACTATAAACTATATAATATATATCTTTCTTTTTTTACTTTTATTATATCTCTACCTATTAAAGCTGCCGCCGCTAATACTACTAATACTATTAACTTAATATTTATAACTTTAATTACTTTCTTTATTAATTATTTAATTTGTTTCTTAGGCTAGTACTCATTATTAAATATAGCTATAACTTTATATAATATATTATAATTAACTTCCTTATAAGCTACTAAATAGATAAGATTAGCTACTTTTAGATAAAGAAGGTATTTATACTAGTAAGTATCTACTAAGGTTTTATTTTTATTACTTATAAAATAGAATAATACTGTAGGAAGAGTATAGATAATAGTACTAGGTATTATTTTAATTACTTTATAATTAATTACTAGGCGTATTTTATTATTATTAGTATTAATAAGAGGAGAACTATACTATATAGGAGCTAGATATATAAAAAACGAGATTTTAAAAAAACAATATTTTAATAAGTATTTTTTTATTTAATAAACTTTTAAGTATATTTACTATAAGAGAGATAAAAGAGAAATATCTAAGTAGTAGTTACTACTACTACTTATATATCTTATTAAAGAATATAGTAGTCTATACTAAACTTTTTTAATATAATATTTTTTTTAGAGAGGCGCGCTAAGCGCGCTAGTACGCTAGTATAAGATACTATATTTTTTTTAATTTAGTTTTACCTAACTTTTTTAATACATTAAGTATAAAAGTCTATATTTAGTAATATATTAATTTAGGAATTAAAGAGCTAGTTGTTAGTTCGCTTAGGAGATAAAGCACTTTCCTTAAATAGTTAGGTAGCCTTAATATAAAAGGCTTATTTTTTTTTTAAAAAAAAAAAAAAAGTATAAAGGTATATATATACTTTTTCTTTTTTAAAATCCCTTTTAGTTATTTTAAGCTATTATAGTAATACTATTTATTTGATTAATGTATAAATATATATTAGAAAATAAAATAGTAATATAAAATATAAATAGTACTTTTATATCTTTTATTATTTACAGTAAAATAATTAGCCGTTATAAATTTTTTCTATAATATATATCTAAAATAATACTTACTATTTTATTACTAAATATATACCTTTTTAAGTCTATTATAGATACAGTCTAAAGGAACTAAACTAGCTCTTATAAGCGGAAAAAAAATTTTTTAAATTTTTATTTAGTTTCTAAACTTAATAATATTTATAATAAAATTAAATATAAACTAGAGGTAGTATAAAAGTATTAAAAAGCACCTAAAAATTAAAAGTATTTTTTTCTAAATCTAGAGGTGCAGAGTAAAATTTAATTTTTTAATTATTTTATATAATTTATAAGACTAAGTAAAAAATATAACTAAATATTGTTCGTTCTTACTATAATAGGTAAGTATATAGATAGTCTACTTAATATATATACAATTAAACTTATAAGCCTAAAATAAGTTTATTTAGTATATATTTTTTTATAAAAATTATATAAACTCTAAAACTTATTTTACGCTAATTTAGTAATAATATACATAATATATAATATATTAGAGACTATAGATATAATAAGTCTAGTTAATAAAATTATTTTATTAAATAGAGAAACTATTAAAATAAAGAGAATATATAGAAACTAAAAGTTTTAATTAGTATAAAAGCGTTAAAAACGTTTTTAAAATAATTTAAGACTACTCTAAAAAGAATTTATAATAACCTTAGTAGACTAAGTAATATAAAAATAAAATAGAGCTTTTATAAAATATAATAATTTCCTTAGGAGTATACTAGTATAATATAGCCGGGGCTAGTTTTTTTTAAGAAAAAATAGTTAAAACTAATTTTATATAGACTTAAAAACTGTTAAAAAGTTTAATTTTTTTTAATAGTAATAAGTACTAAATTAGGTTAAAAGGGCTTTTAGTATAAGATTATAATATATTTTAAACTATAATACAACTATATTCTTTAATTAAAATAAAAATATTATAATTTTTTTTATAATTTTATACGTTTCTTTTGTAGAAAGTTTAGTAATATAAATAGCCTTATTAAAGATTAGGGTAGGTTAATAGTATAATAAAAAATTTATAAAGAATATATAAGTATACTATAGTAAAAAAAAACTATAAGTATTAAAAATTAGGACTATTTAAACGAAATTATAATATTAAGAGTCTATATACTATAGTTATAACTAATAGGTTTTTAAACTTTTTTTTTAAAAAAAAGGGATCTAAAAAATTATAAATTTAATTATTTATTTACGTAAAAGTTATAAAAATAACATGTTTTATTACTTAATCCCTGAATGGAATTACCGGGATATATAGCTAACTAATAAATATAATTAGTAATAGAGTAGACTATACTATTTTTTATATAATAATTAGTACTTAATCTAATATTTTAGTATATATTTATATATATTTATATATTAATTAAATAAATAGTATAGCTGTGGTGGCTGTGTAGGCGACTAAAAGAAGTTTTAAAAAAGAAGGAGTATATACATACCTTTATATTTAAGTATATAATTTTTTTACTCTTATTATTATTAATAAAAGTAGAATCTATACTAGTAGAATTGTTTTTTTTTTTAAAAAAAAAAAAGAAACCTTAAATTAAGGCTACCTAATTATTAAGGAAAGTTCTTTATCTCCTAAGCGAACTAACAACCAGCGCTTTAATTCCTAAATTAATATATTACTAAGCTAAACCTAATTAGGCCTAGTTTGCTACGCTAGTCCTATTTAGAAATAGATTTTTATCTAACCTTAGATAGTAAGATATGCCTCAGAATATAACGTGTTTTAAGTAGAGATTTCGGCTTTTTATAGTCTTATATTAATTTTTTAGTAGTATTTTATACTTTTAAAAACTTTATATTATATTATATAAAGTAGGCGCGTTTAAAGAATACTATAATAAAAAGAGAAATCGCACCCCTAATATATAGAAAACCTTAAAAATTTAAGAAATTTTAGTATTTTTAGGTATATGCCTACTATACTACCCTGCCACTAGTAGAGTTAAAAGTATTAAAATAATAGTAGTTATAATTATAAAAAAAAATTAATAAACGGGCTACTATAAAAGTTTAGATTAAAATTTAAAACTAAACAGTATTATTAGTAGCTAAATAGTTTAATATAATTTTTAAGCTAGTTAAAATTATTTTAAAAAGAGTATTAAACTTCTAATAGGCGAGTTAGTTATTAAGTATACTAAAAAATATTACATTAGCCTAAACTACGCTATTATATTTTTAAAAAAAATATTTATATTTTATATACCTATTTGAAGACTTATCTAAAAGCTATTAAAATTATTATTAACTTTAGTATACTTTTACTTTTGATTAAAAACTATATTAAAATAATTATATTTATAAATAAGGACACTAGACTTAATATATTTATTAATAATATAAAAGGGGCTACTATAAGTATAAAATTTTTTAAAAAATTTAATGTTACTACTATATAATAATTAGCGCTTAATTATTTTAAATTTTTATATACTATTTACTTATACTATTTAATCTGCTATAATTTATTTATAAATTAATATAATTTTTTTATTAGTTTACTTTCTCTTATGACGAATCTTTTTATACGCTTTAACCTTATTATAAGCTTTAGAAGTAATAAGTTAAGCTATTTAATATATATAGCCCTTTCCCAAAATTATATAATACTTAATATAATTAAAATTAATAACTTGGTAATTATATCTTATAAGTTAAGTTATATAAAATATATAGTACTACTTATAGACTACGTAACTTATAGTAAAATACTTATTTTTATTAACTATAAAAGCCTTACTAATAGCGGTTTTTAGCTACGTAAAATAGTAAAATTAGTTATCTAAAAATTAGTTATCTAAAAATTAGTTAATATAATTATTATTTTATAATACTTAATAGTACTAAATTAGTATTTATTATATAAGAAGTAGTATTCTTTTTAATATAAAGGAGATAAGTTCTAATAGAATAACTTTTAGAGATAAATAACCTATATTTATTACTATTAGAATTAATTATATATTAGTATTTTTATTTAAGACGCTATATACTACTATAATTCTAATATAGTTAATCTAGGATAACTTAGTATATTACCTATTTTTTTTATATTAATTAAATATAAATGTCCTAAAGTATTTTATATTTAGGAGGCATTATAATAGTATAGGCTAAAATATAATAGTATATGTTAAAATTTAATATATAAAGGTTAATTATAATTTAGTCTAACTATATAATATAGTTAGTACTATATTCCACCACTTTATACTTTATATAAAATACTTACTTTTAAAAAAGATTATTTAGGCTAGAGTAGAAAGTAGAAGTAAACATCTTTAATATCTAATTTTATAGCTAGAGGCGCTAAAATACTAATACTAATAAAAAAATTATTATTAATTAGCTTATTACGTAATTATTTATATTTAGTAAAAGTAGTAAAAGATAAATAATACTAATTATTACTAAATAGTAACTAGTATAAAAAGGCTTTAAAATCGGTATCTAACTTTATTATTTAATACTATTATGCTAATATAGTCTAATAAAGATTAAATATATATATATAGGCTAATAAAGGTATACATATACTCCTCCTTTTTTAAAACCCCTTTTAGTTGCCCCGAGCCACTACAGCTACACTTTTTATTTAATTAATATATAAATATATATATAGGCTATACGTATTTATTTTATTTGTTTTTAGGCTAAGAGCGGTTTTAAAAAAGAAATAATATTATAATTTAAGTATTTTTACTGTATATAGGAGTGTACTTATATAATTATTATATAAAGAGAGGTAAAGTGTAGCGTCGAGACACTAGTCCAAAAAAGTACTTATATAATAAAGGATATCTAGATTATACTATAGGGTTTTAGATAAATAGTAATTTATCTCTCTACTTTTATAAATAATATATACTTAATTCGTCTTATATATTACACTATATTACTACTCCCCTTTAATTCCTAATATATACCACCCCGCTTAACTATTTTTAGTATTTTTATATTTTCTATTTATTACTCTATAGGCTTTATATTTAAAATATTTTTATTTATACTATTTAAACGCTTAGTAAAATTTACTAAAACTATAATATATATACCTAACTACGTATTTCTAATATAAAATTATTATAAATATTATATTTTGTTTTCTTCTTAATAACTATAGGGGTTTAAAAAGGAAAATACCTTTTTTAATATAATATAATTATGTTAATAGTATAATATAAAATATTATAAAAAAGATATATCCTTTTTTAAAAAAAGAGTAATATATTTAATTTACTCGCTTAGGGGCCATTTAGGAAGAGATTTAAAAATATATAAAAATTAGTAAATAGAAAATATTTTTAGGGCTCTACTTTAAACTCTTATTACTTTTTATTTAATATATAAAATTAATTTAGTTTTATATATATAATTATATACACTCTATTTTATTACGTAATAGATACTATATTTTATTACGTAATATATAAATTATTATTATATATTTATATATAAATTATATAACTATTACTAAAAGTATTTTTTAACCTAGCCTTACCTGACTTGTTCGACACATTAAGTATAAAGGTATATATATACTCCCCCTTTTTTAAAACCCCTTTTAGTCGCCTATACAACTACTACTACTACACCCTTTAATTTAATTAATATATAGATATATATTACTAGAAGTTAATGTTTTAAAATTGTAATAATAAACTAGTAAATAATATATTACTAAACTTTAGTAAAGTAGCTATTAGTTTCTATAACTATTTTATAATAGTTAAAATAAAATGAAATATAGTTATTAAAAAATATTTATATTATATTATTTTACTCTTTTACAATAGCTCTTTTAAAAAACTTTATAATTTCTAAACTTAGATTTATACTTATAGTAGTCTTGTTATTTTTAATTAGGTTATATTTTATTAACTCCCCTATGTTTCTAATAAAATATAACTATAGACTAGAGTCTAGATAGAAAGAATATTTACTTTTATAATTTTTAAATTAAGTAAAAACGTTATATATTATAGAGATTTTAGTATTATTTTATGAAAAATTACTATTGTAAAATATTATTACTATAAATATTATAATTATAATATTATATATTATTATATTAATAACAAATAAAATTTTTCAACACATTAAGTGTAAAGGTATATATATACTCCTCCTTTTTTAAAACCCCTTTTAGTCGCCCCGAGCTACTACAGCTACACTATTTGTTTAATTAATATATAAATATAAAATAATAAATAAGAAAAAAAAATATATTACTACCTACGTTTTATATTTATAGGTGGGTAAAATAAAATAGGGTTTTTATTTTTATTTTTATCTTTTTAAAATAAGTCTTTTATATTAAGGCTACCTAACTATTTAAGGAAAGTGTTTTATCTCCTAAATAAACTAACACCGGCTCTTTAATCTCCTAACTAGGTTATTATACTAAATAGTTATACTAAACTACTAATCTATTACCTAATTAGAACTAGTTTATTACGCTAAGCCTATTTAGGAAGTAGATTTTTATTTTATCTAACTTTAGATAGTAATTTTAGCCTAAAATTTTATTTATACTTTTAGATATAACGTATTCTATATATAGATTGTAGCTTTTTATAGTTTTATATTAATTTTTTAGTAGTACCTTACACTTCTAAAAACTTTATAATTTACTATATAAAGTAGAGGTATTTAAAGAATACTTATAATAAGAAGAGAAATTAAACGTTTAATATATAAATAACGTTAAAAATTTAAAGAATTTATAAAACTAATATAATTTCTAGGCACTTACCTACTATGTTACCCCACTAAAATAGAGTTAATATTAAAAGTTATCATTTTTACAAATTTATATAAAATTATATAATAATTTTAAAAATACGTAAATAGTACCGTTTAAAAGAGAAAAGTTAGAATATTTTAATTACTATTTTAATAACTGCTTACTAAGTATAAGTTAATAACTAAAATTACCTAAATATAGTAATTTTAGTAATTTCTTTTTTAGATTCCTATAACTTTTTAGTTAGTAAATATATTTAACTAAAATTTTAATTATATCCTTTTAGGCCTAGTATAGGTTACGTAACTAATTTTTTAAAGTATATTAGTAATCTAATAATAAAATTATATTAATTATAAAAAATTTTTTAATACTTGTATAAGTGCTGGTTATTTAATATATTATTAATATTATAATATATTATAATATCTTTTAACTTTTATAAACTTAAACTCCTATTTCCTTAAAATAGAGCTAAATTTCTTATTACTTAAATCTTAAGTGTTACTTCTTTTAAATGTAAAAAATTTTTTTAGTTTAATTACTACTATATAAAAAAAAGTCTTTTACTAGTATTTATTACGTTAAACAACGTAATAAAAAAAATAATTATAATATAAAAAACAGTAAAAAAGGCTAAGTTTTAGAGTTAACTCTAGGAGATAAAAGCATTATTAATAGAGATTTAACTAGAAGTCCTAAAAAAAAAACTATTAATAAAAAATAGTCTAAATATTATAAAAAGGATTTTATAAATCTTTTTAAAAGAAGAGGACTACTCTATTAATATAAGTAAAAAAATACTAATAATTAACAAAGAAAACGTAAAAAAAAAATTTAAAATACGCTAAAGAAAATATAAAAAATATTAAATATTAAAATTAAAAAAAAATTTTTTTTTTTAATAAGTTAGTAATAGTAGGGTAATATAGTAGGTAAGTGCGTAGAAATATATAAATTTATTAAATTTTAACGTTATTTATATATTAAAGGTTTAATTCCTCTTTTAATTATAAGTATTTTTTAAATACGCCTACTTTACTGGTAAAAAATTAGAACTTTTAGAAGTATAGAGTACTACTAAAGAATTAATATAAGGCTATAGAAAGCTAAAATCCTTATATAGAATACGTTATATCTAAAGATATAAAAAAGTATTTACTATCTAAAGTTAGATAAGATAAAAATCTATTCTGAAATAGGCCTAGTATAGCGAACTAGGCCTAATTAGGTAATAGATTAGTAGTCTATTATAACTTTATTTAGTAAATAATATATTAATTAGAAATTAAAGAGTTAGTTCTAGTTTATTTAAGAGATAAAGTACTTTCTATATATACTTAGGTAGCCTTAATATAAAAGGCATATTTTTTTTTTAATAAAAAAAAGTTAGTAATATAAAGAGGATAAAATAATAAATAATATTATAGAAAAAAAAGTAATAATATAGTTAAAAAAGAACAAACTATTAGCTAATTATAAAGAAAGTTATTTTAACTATTTTTAATATTAAAACCTATAACTTTTTATATATTTTTAAGTTATAGTTTTATTTTTTAATATATTTTAATTTTTTGATATATTAAGTATAAAGGTATACACATACTCCTCCTTTTTTAAAATCCCTTTTAGTTGCCTACACAGCCACTATAGCCACACTATTTATTTAATTAGTATATAAATATATAATATATTTTATATTAATTATTTTATAGGATATAACTTTAAAATATAGGTTTAGGGTGTAATTTAGAATAAAGGTAAAAGTAATATAGTATTTATTAATATACGTAATTTTTTATCTTTTTTACTAGTAAGGACTATATAAAATAAATTCTTATACCTAAAGTTAACTTAATTATAATAAAGAGTAAGTTATATAACCTATTTTTACTCCTTTTTTTTATTAATATAATGTATATTTATATACTAATTGAATAAATAGTGTAGCTATAGTAACTTAGGATAACTAAAAGGGGTTTTAAAAAAGAAGGAGTATGTGTATACTATTATATTTTATTAATATAATATTTATATATATATTTATATACTAATTAAATAAATAGTGTAGCTGTGGTGGCTTAGAACAACTAAAAGGGGTTTTAAAAAAGGAGAAGTATATATATACCTTTATACTTAATATGTCGAAAAATTCTTTTATTAATATAAATTGAAACTTCTTTAACACATTAAGTATAAAGATATATATATACTTTTTTTTTTTAAATTCTTTTTTAGTCGCGCTAAGTTACCACAGCTACACTATTTATTTAATTAGTATATAAATATATAAACTTAATATTAATATTAATTTAGGTTAGTAATTATAATAAAATAGTGCCCTTATTTATAAAACAATAAACGTTTTAAACTAGTTTAAAAATAATAAAATTATACTATTTTCTTACCTAGCCTATAGCCCTATTTCAGTCCCTATAGAAAATATATAATATTATTTAAAATTTAAGCTAAATAATAATAAAAAGGCTAATTTATATATAAGATTAAGTTTATAAAGTATAGAGGCCTTTAAAAGAGTTATTATAAAATAGTAAAATAATATACTATAAAAAGTTTTTAATAACTATATTTTATTTCTCCTTACCTATTATAAAGTTATTATAGAAGCCAAAGCCTACTATAGTAAGTATTAGTAATTTATTATTTACTATTTTATTATTAAGAATATAAAAATTTAATATTAATTAATAAGTATATAATTAAAATATTAAAGTATAAAAATAATTTATATTTTAATATAATACAGTATGTATTCTACTATATATAAAAATAAATTAATTTTACACTTTAAATAAAAAGTTAAATTTACTTATAGTAGAATTTTAAAAATTTTTTATATTTACTAATTTTTTACTATTTTTAAACTATTTAGTAAGTAGTCCTTAATAAAGTAAATAGAATTTATTAGTCTTTCTTATTTTAATAGTATTATTTTTATATTTTTAAGCTTACTAATTAAAACGTTATATTATTTTAAAAGAGGTATCTTTTTATATTAACCCTTTTTTATTTTACTCTATTATATCCAGCCACGGCTGTATAGTAAGTGGCTTAGTTAGTCTTAGCGCGGCGTCTTTATTGTCTCCCCTTTTACTATATATACGTGTACTAGAAGGCGTATAAAAGTGTATATATCCTTATACTGTTACTATACTTTTAGGCTAGCCTATATTCTTTTTAACTTACTTTTAATAATTGTTTCCTTTATAGTTTAACTATAGAATTAAGGCATTTATTTATATAGTTCTTTTTAGTAAAAGAAGTATTATTATTAAATATTTTAATATATACTAAATTACTTTTTTTACTAACCGTAATAGATTCCTATACTTAACGTATTAAATTATAACTAATAATATAATTAATATAATTAATATATATATATATTTATATATTAATTAAATAAATAGTGTGGCTGTAGTGGGTTAAGGTGACTAAAAGGGATGTTAAATAAAAAGGAGTATATATATACTTTTATACTTAATATATTAAAAAAGTTAGGTAAAACTAAGTTAAAAAAGATATAGTGCTGCGCTAGCTGCTAATATACTAGTATATTTAGTACGCCCCCCCTCTAAAAAAATATTAAGTTATAAAAGTTAAAAAGTTTAATATTAATATTATATATTTATATATTAATAGAATAAAGAGTGTAGCTGTAATGGCTTAGGGCAACTAAAAGGTGTTTAAAATAGGAGAAGTCTTTCTTCTAGGATTATTACCGTAACGTTACCCGACTCTAAACTAACTATTTAAACTTTTACTATATTACGTAATTAAATAACTCTTAATAAGCTTTTTACGTAATAACTATAATAATTTTTTTACTAGCGCTAATAACCTATACCCTTTTTAATAGTAATTAAAATATTAAAATATAGTATAATACTCCCTATAAAATCTTTTAATTCTCTTATAATAATTACTAACTTCCTTAATAGTAAACTTTTATAACTATCTTACAGTATTATAGTGTATTTTTTTTATTATTATTACCTATTTTACTTTTATACGTACGTATATTTCTACGTCTAAATAATTTTAATTATTTTAATAAGTTTTTTTTACTACAGTTTTACTTCCTTCGCCGCTTTAAAAAAGTTTTTTTTTTTTTATTATTAAGGTACTACTATTACTACTACTACTGCCGCCGCCGTTCTCTCTTTTAAATAAAAAAATTTTACTTTTTTTACCCTATTATACTATAAAGCCTACTATATTATTATATAATTTAAAGTAAATTTTAGTATTTTTATAAATATTATTAAAACTAAAGATTACGTCTATTTTAAATAAAAAGAGGCGCGTTAGGATTAAATTAGAATTAAAAATATTAATTAAAAAATTTAGTTTATTAAATAAGCTAGCCTACTATACTGCGCGGAGATAGGAGTTAAAATAGTTTTTAATATAATTTAGCTAGTTGTTACTATTAGTAAAAGCTTATACTATATACTAGAGGTTACTTAATAATCTAATTATTAGACACTAAAACGCCGATATTATAGATATAATAATAATAAAAGATTTTTAGAGTTTAAGTATACAGTATTTATAAAAAAGAGAAAAAGCTACTATGTTTACTATTTTAAACGCGCTATATATTAAATATATTATATATAATTTCTATAGTTGTATTTATAATAAATTATTACTATTTTATAATTATTACTCTGTCGTTATTACCGCTACAGTCTAATAAGTTATTAGTTTAAGTTATTACTTTACTAGCTATAAAATTTAATAAATTCTATATTTAATAGGCTTTAGGTTAGAGCGCCTTTATTTTTATCTACTTTTATATTAAGTGAGGACGTAGCGTATATAAAATTAATACAGCTCCTATAGATAAACGTAAAGTAAAAAGAAGAAGTATATATATATCTTTATTACTAATATTATATTTTTTAGAAGAAAGATACGTAGGGTACTACTTATATATCTCTTCTCTATTTTCTTTTATAGTTAATACAGCTAAACGTCTAAATAAAAAATACTTACTAATATAATTTTTAAAATATTTAAAGGTATATTGCGGCGTATATACTAAATCTATTACTAATAGTATCCTACTAGCTTTTATATAGTATAGTCCTTCTCTTATAAATACTAATAATAATAAAATACGTATTTTAATTAATCTTAAAGTTTTTAAAATAGCGTCTAGTATAGTTACTTAAAGTCTTTATATAGTATTATTCTACTTTATAAAAAATAAAAATATAATTCTAATAAATACTTACTAGTATAAGTACCTTATTTATCTAAAAGTAGCTAATCTTAATTATAATAAAGTTACAGCTATATCTAATAATAAGTACTAGCCTAATAAACTAATTAGATTATTAATATAAAAAGTAATTACAGGGGGGTAATATTAGAAACGGAGTACTCTATAAAGTTACTATTTTTAAAAATTAATATAAAATTAATTACTAAGCCTAAAAATACGTGAATTATACCGTTTTAAAGAGAAAATAATAGTAACTTATATAAGAATTTTAGTTACGTCCTATTTATTACCTATAATATATTAAAATTACCTAAATATAATAAATTTTTTAATCCCTTTTTTAGGTTCCTATAACTTTTTAGCTAGTAAATATAATTAACTAAAATTTTAACTTTACTTTTTTAGGCTTAGTATAGGGCACGTAACTAAATTTTTAAAAGAAATTAGTAATCTAATAATAAAATTATATTAATTATAAAAATATTACTAAGCCTTATATAATTACTAATTACGTAATATATTACTAATATTATAGTATATAGTAATATCTTTTAACTTTTATAAACTTAAACTCTTATTCTCTTAAAATAGCACTAAATATTTTAAAACTCGAATATAATATTAATATACTTTTAAAAGTAAATACTTTTATTTCTATAATTATTTCTACTTTATAAAAGCCTAAAAAGACTATTTATAATACTATCTAACGTATTAAGAATAAAGAAAAGAAAAAAAAATTATAATATAAAAAAAGTTTATATAAGGGGTATAAAAAAGTTAACTAATAGAGATAAAAGAGTTATTAATAGAGACTTAACTAGAAGTCCTAAAAAAGAAATAAGAGACTATTAATAGAAAATAGTCTAAATATTATAAAAAGACAGTTATAAAAGACTTTAAAAGAGAAAAGTTACTCTATTAATATAAGTAAAAAAAAACTAATAATAAATAAAGAAAATACTAAAAAAAGATTTAACTACAGTAAAGATAATATAAAAAATATAAAAAATATAAATTTAAAAAAGATTATATTTTCTAATAAGTTAGTAATACAAAGGGGATAATAAAATAAATAATATTATAGAAAAATAGATAATAATAGAGTTAAAATAGAACTAGCTGTTAGCTAATTATAAAATAAGTTATTTTAACTTTTTAAAATATTAAAATATATAACTTTTTATATATTTTTAGGCTATAGTTTTAGTTTTTTAATATTAATTATATTAATTATTTTATAAGCTACGACCTTACCCTATATATTTAGGGTATAATTTAGTTAAGAGGTAAAAGTAATTTAGTATTTATTAAAATACTTTATTTTTTTACTTTTTATACTAATAAGAACTATATTAATAATGTCCTTATACCTAAAGTTAGACCTTTAATAAAAAAGGGTAAGTAACTTAATAGATTTTTTAGTACTTTTTTTAATATAATAATATATATATATATGTATTATTATATTATATTATAATTATAAACTTTATATTAATATTAATTTAGGTTAGTATTTTTAATAAGATAACGTCTCTATATATAAAATAACGGACGTTTTAAACTAGTTTAAAAATAATAAAATTATACTTTTTTCTTACCTAGCCTATAGTCTAGATTTAAATCCTATTAAAAATATATAAAGTTTATTAAAATCTAGACTAAATAAAAGATATAAAGGTAATTTAGGTATAGAATTAAGTTTAAATAGTATAGAGGCCTTTAAAAAAGCTATTATTAAAAAGTAAAATAATATACCTTAAAAAGATATTAATAATAATATATTATTACTCCCTAACCGTTATAAGACGGTTATAGAAACTAAAGGCTACTATACTAAGTACTAGTAATTTATTATTTCTAGTTTATTATTTAAAATCTAAAAAAGTAACTTTTAGATATAATTATATAAATAATATATAAATATATAAAAATATTTTATATACTTATATATTATAGATACTATTATAATATATATAAAAATAAGCAAATTATATACCTTAAATAAAAAGTTATAATAGCCTAAAGTAGGACTCTAAAAATTTTCTATATTTACTAATTTTTTTTTTACTCTAAACCCCTTAGTAAGCAGCCCCTAATAGTGTAAATAAAATCTAATAATCTTTCTCTTTAAAACAGGATTATTTTTGTATTTTTAGGCCATATAACTAAAAAGTTATATTATTATAAAAAAGGTAATTTTTAGAGTACTCTTTTCCTAATGTCACCCCCCTGTAAAATTATAAATATTAGATTAGTAGTATTAGCGGCGGTATTAATAGGCGAAGATATAATAAAGATAAAAAAAATAAAGTAATATAATATACAGTTTATAGTAAAGTTAATAAATAAAATAAATATTTTATAAATATAGTAGGTACTCTTTAGCGTAAAAAATATAGTAAAAGTAAAAGTAAAAGTAAAAGTAGCGGTAATAGTAAAAGTAATAGTAAAAATAATAGTAATAGTAATATATTTGTATATTAATTAAATAAAAAGTGTGGCTGTAGTGGCTGTGTAGGCGACCAAAAGGGGTTTTAAAAAAGGAGGAGTATGTGTATGCCTTTATACTTAATGTGTCGAAAAAAATAGTAATAGTAATAGTAAAAGTAAAAATAATAATACTAATAATTAAGAAAGATATATATATACTCCTCCTTTTTTAAACCCCTTATAGTTATTCTAAGCTACTACAGCTACACTTTTTGTTTAATTAATATATAAATATATATATAATAATAAAAATATTTTGATAATAATTAATATTTAAAAGTGTAGGGGGACTTATATATAATATATATTGATTCTTTAGTGCGTAGGCTAAATAAATAGACTAGTAAATAGGCGTACTTAATTATCGCGTTATATTATAGTAGGTAAGAAAGGAGATATAATTATAAATAAAAATATTAACTATTATTAAACGCTATACTACTTACATATATATATAGGCGGAGCAGAAAGTAATAGGAATAAATATAACCTTTTATTTTATATGAAAATAAAATTAAAAAAGTAACTTATAGGTTATAACAGCAGTTGTTAACTCTATTATAATATTAATAATGTATTATATACTTAGTAATTATATAAATTAGACTTATAAATTTACTAATTATATAAATATATTATTATATAATAAATTTTTATTAAAATTTAGGTTATAAAATATATACTAGGCCTAAAAGGATATAATTAAGATTTTAGTTAAATATATTTAGTAACTAAAAAGTTATTAAGACTTAAAATAGAAACTACAATATACTTTATATAAACGTAATTTTAGTGTATTATATATATATAATAAGTAGTAGCTGGCGGGGTAGCATAGTAGGAGTATATACCTAAAAATACTAAGATTTTTTAATTTTTAAGGTCTCTTTTAGGTATTAGAGATTTAATTCCTCCTTTTATTATAGCGTTCTTTAAACGCGCCTACTTTACTAGTAAAAAGTAAAATTTTTAAAAGTATAAAGTACTACTAAAAACTTAATATAAGGCTATAAAAAGCTAAAATCCCTATATAGAATACGTTATATCTAGAGGTATAAGTAAAATATTTAGGCTAAAATTACTATGTAAAGTTATATAAGATAAAAATCTATACCTAATTAGGCCTAGCGTAGTAAACTAGTCCTAATTAGGTAATAAATTAATAGTTTAAGTATAACTATTTAGTAAATAATAATTTAGTTAGGAGATTAAAGAGCCGGTTCTAGTTTATTTAAAAAATAAAATACTTTCCTTAAATAGTTAGGTAGCCTTAATATAAAAAGGCTTATTTTTTAAAAAAAAAATGTAGTAGCTAAAACTGTAATAAAAATCTCTATAATTTTCTTATTAAACTAGTGTTATTCTTATATTTTTATACCTATTATTTTATTTTATATAAATTTTTATAAAAGATATGTTAGTTTTATTCTATATTATTTTTTTTTAAATAAGCCTTTTATATTAAAACTATCTAACAATTTAAGGAAAGTTCTTTTTCTTTTATAGAAACTATTAACTAGCTCTTTAACTCTTAAATTAATATATTATTAAATAAAATTATAATTAAATTATTTATTTATTACCTAATTAGGTCTAGTTCACTACGTTAGTCCTATTTATAAATAAATTTTTATTTTATTTAATTTTATATTATACAATATACCTATAAATATAATATATTTTAAATAGAGATTTTAGCTTCCTATAGTTTTATATTAATTTTTTAGTAGTACTCTATATTTTTAAAAACTTTATATTTTACTATATAAAGTAGGCGTGTTTAAAAAATAGTATAATAAAAAAAGAAATTAAACCTTAAATAAGTAGAAGACTTCTAAAAGTTAAAAAAAAAAATTAGGATTTTTAGATCTATACCTACTCTACTACTCTACCGTATCTTTTTTAATTTATTACCCCCCTATAGTAGTATTATTATTTTAAATAAATATATAGATCTTAAAATTATATCGCGTAAAAAGTAGTTTAGTAAAATTTTTAAAAACTTTTATAATTAATTTTAAGCCTTTTAAATAAAGATTATAATTATAGATTTTTCTACTAAAGTTATTTTTTAAAATTATACTCTATTATTTGCCTAATCTACTTATTAGTATATTAAAAAGGTCCTATAATACTTAAAAGAAAAGTTATAGTAATTATTTTTTTAGTCTTTTAAAAATTACTTATATTATATAAGTAGTAGAGTAGTATACGCACTTTAAATAAGCTATATTATTAATTTTAATATTCTAAGTGTACTATACTAATACTTATAATATTACTTTTTTTAAATACTTTAATCTTTAATACTATATCTGCTTACTATTAATATAGGGATAATTAATCTATAATTATTAAATTTTATAATTATCTATTATAGTATTAATTAGCAGGTAAAAGGTAATTAGTTTATATTTAATAAAGGTAAGGTTATACTTATATTATAGTTCTATTAAAATAATATTTTACTTTAGTGTATCTATATATAAAGTATAATTAAAATCTAGGTACTAAATAATAATTTTTTTTAAATAAGCTTTAGAGATAATATTAATATAAAAACCTTTTACTATTATAATATTTTTAAGTATTCAATTTTTTATATAAGGGCTATTTATACTATATAAAATTTATTTTAGGATTTAGTTGCCTATTCTAATAATTACTAGTACCTATATTTTAGCTTTAATACTTTTAATTTTAGTTACTTTTTTAAACGTTTTAGAAATAAGTATTAAGGTATTATTAATAAGATATATAGTAGTACTATTATTTAAAATAATACTTTTTAAAAAAGGGTACGCGCTAAGTATTATAGTACTATAAACTTTTATACTCTTTTTATCTTATATAAGTATTAAAGGAGTTATAAGGGCAGCTATAATCTATTTTAAATATATTATTTTACTATTAGTATTTATCTTTTAATTCTTAAAATCTTCCTTTTTAATTTTTATTTATAAATTAGTATATTTAGTCTATTATAGGTAATTCAGAATCTTTTTTCTATTAGTACTAGAAAGTATAATTAGTAGTAATTTTTTTAAATATTTTTTATAACTATAGTCTAAAGTCTATAGTAATAAATTAGTTTTTAGTAGTAATAAATAAATTTTAAATATAAATAAATAGACTTACGCTTAGTTTAATACTTATTTTAATTTTTATTAGCGCTTAAGTTAGTATTAAAGCTATATTTACTAAATATTATAAATACTATTAATCTCTTTCTATAATTAGTACGTAGAGATTACTACTAAAGTATTATAAAAAAGATATTTTTAATTTTAAGTAAAGTTAAAAGGGGTTATTTAAGTATTAAATTATACGTAATATTATATTTTATTAATTATATTTAGTTAGAGGCGATTTTTTACCTTAGTATAATTAGAAAATTATAAATAGCTATTTCTCTTTTTATATTAAGTATTTTATATATACGCGCCTTTCTATAAAAGAGTTTCTATTTATTATATTATTACTTAAAATCCTATCTTCTATACTTAGCTTTTTTAAAATATGTATAGTACTATACTCGTACTAGATTTTATATATTAATATTAGTTAGTATAAAATTAGCTTTAAGTATATATATTATCTCTTAAAGTATTAGCTTTTAGTAATTAAAAATTTTAATTATTATTAGTTTTGAGATATTAGGGTATACTGTTTTATTTACTTAGTCCCTAAGGTTCTTAAGGTAATTATTATTTATAGACTAATTAGTAAATAGTACTCTATATTCTACTATTTATATAGAATACTATTTTACTTATAATTTTTTTTTTTTTAAAATTTGTTTTATATTATTTTTTAATCATAGAATTATTAGTATCTTAAATAACTAGTTAAATAGAAAGTAAAAGGTACTACGGTTAATAATCTTTTATAAAAATAATATTTTTTTTTATTAAAATTAATTTTTTTCTAAATCCCTTTCTATATAGTAAGGAATTAGAATTATATATACTAATTAGGCTAGCTTAATTAGCTTATTAGCTAATAGAGCCCTATTAGAATTAAGTTAGTTATTATAATAGACTAATCGGTAGGTAATTAAGAAAAAAAGAGAAATAGACTTAGTTTAATAATTAAATATAGTAGTATAATAGTAGGAAATTATTAAAGTATATAAAAATAAGCACTTACTAGCGTTAAGTCGTATAGAGAGAATTATTCTATAGTTTTAAAGCGCTAGGCTTATAACTATAGTAAACTAAATAATACTTATTTTTAAAGTAAAAAGTAAATTAATACTATTTATAAGATAAGATAATTAAGATTAAATATATATATAATAGGCGAGTAATTAGGTAACCTGGTTATATAATTAACCTATATTTAGAGAAGGTATATAAGTCTTAATATTATAATAATTATTATATTATATTATATTTATAAGCTTTATATTAATATTAATTTATATTAGTAATTTTAATAAATTAATACCCTTTTTTATATAATAACGGACGTTTTAAACTAATTTAAAAATAATTAAAATATATATATTTTTTTACCTAGCCTATAATACTAATTTAGGCAATATAAAAAATATATAGAATTATATAAAATTAAGGCTAAATAATAATGAAAAGGATAATTTAGGTATAGGATTAAGTTTAGAAAGTATAGAGACTATTAAAGAGCTATTTATATATAGTAGAATATAAAATTATTAAAAGTTATTAATAATTATATTTTCTTACTTACTAGCTATTACTAAAGATTTATAGAATCTTAGGGGTACTATACTAAGTACTAGTAATATATTATTTACTAGTTTATTATTAAAAACATGAAAATTTAACTTTTATTAATAACTATACAATTAATATATTAAACTACAAAGATAATTTATATATAAATATAATATAGTATCTATTATACTATATGTAATAATAAGCTAATTTTATACTTTTAATAATAAGTTATATTAACTTAAAGTAGGGCCCTAAAAATTTTCT
Organism: Pleoardoris graminearum; assembly: GCA_030770415.1. Taxonomy (NCBI): domain Eukaryota; kingdom Fungi; phylum Ascomycota; class Dothideomycetes; order Pleosporales; family Didymosphaeriaceae; genus Pleoardoris; species Pleoardoris graminearum. The sequence continues at coordinate 144,244 of JASEKS010000107.1, read as the reverse complement.
ATATTTACTAATTTTTTACTACCCCTAAACGCCTTAGTAAGCAACCCCTAATAGAGTATTTAGAATCTACTAATTTTTATCTTTAAAATACTATTTTTCTCGTATTTTTAGGTTTAGTAATAAAGAAGTTATATTAATTTAAAAACGATATTTTTTTTAATTAGTCTTTTTTTTTCACCCCCCTGTAATTATATAAATATTTTATAATAGTTAGAAGGTAATTAAATATAATTCTTAATAACTATTTATAGTTTTTAATAATACTATTTAAAAATAGCTCTTTAATAGTTTTTATACTCCGGTTTTAACTATAACGGGTTAGGTTTCATAGGTTATAATAGTATTTATTAATAAGTTTATAATAAGTAAAGATTTTTTTAATTTTTTTTAATACAGACTACCTATTTCCTTTATATTTATATTATTTATATTATCTTACCTATATTTATAGGTATTTTATAAAGCTTTTTTTTTTTTTTTTATATTTATATATTATCTGCGCCGTTTCCCTATATTACTTTATATATATATTAGTTATGTCTATTTTATCTTTATGGCTGTAAGGCTACTAGTTTTTATAATTATTTTAGTAAAATTATTATATACTATAGCTATAATAGCTGCGCTGCCCTATAATATACTATTATTTTTATATTTTTTTACTAATTTAGATTCCCCTAATTACCTAAAAGCTTTTAAAACTTAGTCTTTTACTTACTTACGAGTACTAAGTTTTTACTTATATTTTATAATTTTAAGCTTACGCTATACTATTAGTAATACTATAATATATATTAGTAAAAGAGCTATTTATAGATAATATATAAATAGTTATATATTTAAATTATAACGGTTAAAGCGTGTTAGCTAGTAATAAAAATAGTTTAGTGTATAAATAGTCTAAAATTATATATATATATATTTATATTTATATATTAATTGAATAAATAGTGTAGCTGTAGTGGCTCGGTGCGACTAAAAGGGGTTTTAAAAAGGAGGAGTATGTGTATGCCTTTATTCTAAAATTATAAGTAGTATATTTTAGCTTTATATAAATATTACTATTAAATTAATTAAGGACGTCCGGTGCTTTTATAATAGTATAATATATAAAAATATATAATCTACTAGTCTAGGGACGCTTTATATTTATTATATTTATTATATTTATTATATTTATTATATTTATTATATTTATTATATTTATTATATTTATTATATTTATTATATTTATTATATTTATTATATTTATTATATTTATTATATTTATTATATCTACTATATATACTATATATTCTGTTATTATAGAGTGTCGTAATAGAGCTATAGTCTTATAGCCTATTTTTTTATACTATCTTATATTATTACTATAGCTAGTTTAGGGACGCTAATATATATTAATACTTTATTATATATTATAAATAGCGTAACCTATTACTAATATATTTTTTTCTTTTATAAATAGACGTATTATAGTAAATAGGAACACGTAGTACTTTAAATTATTTAACTATTATTATATATACTAAGTATAATACGTAAATTTATATATATTTTTAATATATATATTATATAACTATATACTACGTCTCTTATTATTATACTAAGAATACTATACAACTGTTTTATAGGAACCCCTATAGTAGCTAGTAGTTTTTTTTTAAAATATAGGTACTACGCTAAAAGCGTAGATTTATATAAAAAAAAAGTTTCTATACTTCTTAAACTTAATTCTATATCTAAATTAATCTTTTTATTTTAATTTAGCGTAAATTTTATATAATTCTATATATTTTTACATACACTAAAAAAGAGTTATAGGCTAAGTAAATAAATGAAATAAAAATTTAATTATATTTAAACTAGTTTAAAACATTTATTATTTTATAAATAAAGGTATTACCTTATTAAAATTACTAAAATAAATTAATATTAATATAACGTTTATAATTATAATACAATATAAATATATATATTTATTTATTTATATTATTATATTATAATTAGTACTTAAATCTCTATTACGTTACTTACTTCGTTTTATTTTTAGTTTAACTTTAGATATAAAATTCTTAATATATACTCTTTACTAGTAAAAGAAAGAAATATATTAGATATATTAGTAAATACTATATTACTTCTATTTTTTAGCTAAATAGTATTCTAAATTTAGAATATTAAATTATAAATAATAAAATAATTTGTATAATATATATTAAAAAAAAACCATTATATAAAAAAACATAAAAAGTAATATATTAAAATATATTAAAGTATTAATATATATTACTCGTTTATTAGATAATAGCTAGGTATTTCTTATACTCTATATATTTGTATATTAATCGAACAAAGAGTGTGGCTGTGGTGGCTTAGGGCGACCAAAAGGGGTTCGAAAAAGGAGGAGTATGTGTATACCTTTATCTTTTTATACTCTATTATTACTCCTATTTTTATAATACTCCGTTCTAATTACTCTAATTTATAGTCCTAACTTATTATAGACCATTATTGTTCTTAAAATATTTATTTTTATTATATTTATAAAATTTTTAGCGTATTTTAATATTTTATTTAGCGTTTTCTTTACTGATTATTAGTTTTCTTATTTATATTAATATAATAATACTTTTTTTAAAGTACTTTTCTTTTAAAGTACTTTTATAACAATTTTTTAAAAATATATATACTATTTTTTTATAATAGTCTTTTATTTTCGTTTTTAGGACTTTTAATCAAGTTATTATTAATTATACTTTTAACTCTTTAAATTATCTAAGGGACGTTACCCCAATTAATTTTATATATATTATTATTACTATTATATTTTTAATATATTATATTTTATTATAAGTACTGTTATAACCGTTTTTAAATGTAAAATAATTATTAATATAAAAATATTTACGTTTAAAAAAATTAACTCTAAATTTAAGTTTTAGTAAAGATTACACTATATTAAAAAAAGAAGCCACTATAGCCACACTATTTGTTCGATTAGTATACAAATATATAAATAAAATTAGAGATATATAATTATATATTATAATATTGATAATATATTACGTAGGTAATGATTATATAATTATAAATAAAATTTTTATAATTAATATAATTATATTATTAGATTTTTTTTAATACAGCTACGATTTTAGCGTAGTACGTATATTTTTAAAAAAAAAATTACTAGCTATTATAGGGGTTCCTGCAAAACGTCTCTATAATAATTTATATATAATAATAAGAGATATACTACGTAGTTATATATTAATGTATTATACTAAGAATATATTTATTATACTAAGTTATAATAAGTTAAATTAGTAATAAATAAATAAGTATTACTTTTTAATCTAGTACCGAACGTCTATTTATAAAGAAATAAAAATATAATAGTAATAGCTTACACTATTACTAATATACTATAAAATATTAATATACGCCGACGCCCCCTACTATTATATATATAAAATATAAAAAAGTATAATAAGGTAGTCTACTATATTAGGTAGCTATATTTAATTTTTTTTTATAAATATTACTATATATACTATATATACTATACGTTACACGTTATATTTTAATATAATTAAATAACCCTATAAAAGTAATAAGCGCAGCGCCTTTTATATAACTAGATATATTTTAATAGTAAAAGCTCCTTTACTATAAATTTTTAAATCGCTTTAGGATACTATAGTAAGTCTTAATTTAAGTAGATAATTAAGCAGTATAAAATAAATAGTAAGTCTAATAATTATTAACTATAACTTTATAGTATAAATAAATAATTATATATTATACCTATATAGCCACGGCTACGGCTTTTATTTTATTTTTTATATAAATAAAGCTACGCTTTTAGCGTAGTATTTTTATTTTAAAAGAAATTAATAGTATAGTACTATTATATAGATTTTATATCTTTTTTCTAGAGTTATTACCGTAACGTTATATAACTCTAGACTAGTAATTTAAACTTCTACTATATTACGTTATCGATGTTAATTTTTAATAAACTTCTTACGTAGTAATTATAATAACTTTTTTACTAGTACTAATAATCTGTAACCTTTTTAGATAGATAGTAATTAAAGTATTAAAATATAATATAATACTCCCCGTAGGATCCCTATAAGATTATTTAATACTCTTATAATAACTATTAACTCCCTAATAGTAAGCTTTTATACAACTACCTTATAGCGCTATAGTATACTTTTTTTTTACTATCTATTTTACTTTTATACGTATATATATCTATACGTCTAAATAATTTTAACTACTTTAATAAGCTTTTTCTACTAGAGTTTTACTTTCTTTACTACTTTAAGGAAGTCTCTCTTTTTTATTATTAAGGTAGTACTATTATTACTACTACTATTACTGCTACTACTACTATTCTCTACTTTAGATCAAAGAGCCTTATCTCTCTTACGCTATTATACTATAAAGTTTATTATATTATTATATAATCTAAAGTAGATTTTAATATTTTTATAAGTATTATTAAGGCTAAGAATTATATTTATTTTAAGTAAAAAGAGGCGCGTTAGGATTAAATTAGAATTAAAAATATTAACTAAAAAATCTAGTCTATTAAATAGACTAACTTACTATACTACGTACAGATAGGAGTTAGAGTAGTTTTTAATATAATTTAATTAGTTATTACTATTAGTAAAAGTCTATACTATACGCTAAGAGTTACCTAGTTTAATTATTAGACGCTAAAACGCTAACGTAGATATAATAAAGAGAAAATAAAAAATTTAGTTTTAATTAAATTAGAAAGTTTTCTAAATTTTATATATAGTATTTATAAAAAGGAGAGAAAGCTATTATACTAATAATTTTAAATACGCTATATAGTCTATAGTTTTATCTAAAATAATAATAACCTATAAATACTTTAGTACTATTTTATAGTGATTACCCTGCTATTATTACAGGGGGGGGACATTAGAAAAAGTGTAATCTAAAAATTGCCTTTTTTAAAATAATATAACTTTTTAGTTATAAGGCCTAAAAATATAAAAAAAAAAACTATTTTAAAGAGAAAAACTAGCGTAATCTATTTACCCTATTAAGGGCTGCTTACTAAGGGGTTTAAGGATAAAAAAAAATTAGTAAATATAAAAAATTTTTAGAGTCCTACTTTAACCTATTATAACTTTTTATTTAAGGTATAAAATTTGCTTATTTTTATATATATTATAATAACACCTATAATATATAAGTATATAGAATATTTTTATATATTTATATATTATTTATATAATTATATATAAAAGTTACTTTTTTATATTTTTAATAATAAACTAGTAAATAATAAATTACTAATACTTAATATAGTAGCCTTTAGCTTCTATAACTACTTTATAATAATAAGGGAGTAATAAAATATAATTATTAATAACTTTTTAAAGTATTTTAAACTACTTTTTATTAGTAACTCTTTTAAAGACCTCTATACTTTATAAACTAAATCCTACCCCTAAATTAGTTTTTTTATTTTTAATTAGTCCTAATTTTAATATACGTTATATATTATTTATAGGGGCTAAATTACGACTATAAGCTAGGTAAAGAAATAGAGTAATTTTATTATTTTTAAACTAATTTAAAACCTCTGTTATTTTATAAATAGGGACGTTGTCTTATTAAAATTTATAGCCTAAAGTAATATTAATATAAAAATTATAATTATAATATAATATAATATATATATAATATTAATAAATAAAGGGGTAAAAAAACTTTATAAAACTTACCCCTTTTTATAACTAGTTTAACTTTAGGTATAAGGACTTTATTTATATAGTCCTTACTAGTATAAGAAGTAAAAGAATTAGGTATTTTAATAAATACTATATTTGTATATTTATATACTAATCGAACAAATAGTGTGGCTGTGGTGGCTCAGGGCGACTAAAAGGGGTTTCAAAAAAGAAGAAGTATGTGCATGCCTTCATATAATAAATACTAAATTACTTCTATCTCTTACCTAAATTATACCCTAAATATATAGGGTAAGATCGTAGCCTATAAAATAATTAATATAATTAATATTAAAAAACTAAAACTATAGCCTAAAAATAGATAAAAAGTTATATATTTTAATATTGTAAAAAATTAAAATAACTTACTTTATAATTAGCTAACAGCCAGTTCTCTTCTAACTCTATTATTACCCCTTTTTCTATAGTATTACCTTTTAGCTTTACCCCTTTATATTACTAACTTAGCAGAAAATATTATTTTTTTTATATTTATCTTTTTTATATTTTTTAATTATTCTTTAGCGTATTTTACTCTTTTTTTAGCGTTTTCTTTATTAATTATTAGTTTTTTTTTACTTATATTAATTATATAATCCTTTTTTTTTTTAAAACTCTTTATAGTTATCTAGGAGTAATTTTTAGATTATTTTCTAATAGTATTTATTTATTTTCTTTTTTAGAACTTTTAGTTAAGTCTCTATTAAGAACTCTTTTATCTTTTTTAGTTAACTTTTTTATACCCCCTATATAAACTTTTTTTATATTATATTTCTTATCTTTATTTTTATTTTTAACTTATTATATAGCACTATAGATAGTCTTAGGAGGCTTTTCTAAAATAGAAATAATAGTAGAAATAGGAGTATTTACTTTTAAAAGTAAATTAACTTTAGATTTAAGTTTTAAGAATTTTAGCTCTATTTTAAAGAAATAGGAGTTTAAGTTTATAAAAGTTAAAAGATATTATTATATACTATAATATTAATAATATATTACGTAATTAGTAATTATATAAGCCTTAGCACTTTTTTTATAATTAATATAATTTTATTATTAGATTACTAATATAATTTGAAAATCTAGTTACGTGACCTATACTAGGCCTAAAAGAGTATAGTTAAAATTTTAGTTAAATATATTTACTAACTAAAAAGTTCTAGCAACTTAAAAAAGAGGTTAAACAATTTATTATATTTAGGTAATTTTAATTTATTATAGGTTATATATATAACGTTACTAAAATTCTAATATAAATCTCTATTATTTTCTCTTTATAACGGTATAATTCACATATATTTAGGCTTAGTAATTAATGTTATATTAATTTTTAAAAATAGTAACTTTTTAGATTACACTTTTCTTAATGTCCCCCCCCTGTATAGCCACTACCTAATAAGTTATCTATTAAGTTATTACTCTACTAGCTATAACGGAATTTCAAAAATTCTATATTTAATAGGCTTTAGTTATAATACCTCTATTCTACCTACCTATATTAAGTAAGAATGTAACGTATACTAAGTTAATACAGCTCCTATAGATAAATATAAAAAAATATAAATTTTATAAAACGGCTCTATAATAATTTAGATATAGTAACAAAAAATAAATAGCATATAATTATATATTAACGTATTATACTAAAAACGATTTATTATTATAATAAGTTAAAATTATAATATATAAGTAAGTATCATTTTTTAACCTAGTACGTAGCGTCTATTTATAAAAGAAAGAAATATAATATTAATAACTTCTTACTATTAATAGTATATTATAGAGTATTAGTATATATCGCCGCCCTTAATACTATATATAATATAATATAAAATAGTCCTATAAGGCAGTCTATTATACTAGATAGCTATATTAGATTGTACTAAATATTTATAACTATACTATAGATAAATAACCCTATATAAGTAATACGTATAACAATATTTACATATCTAAATTTATTTTTATATTTAATACTTTTTTATTAATAATAGTTATAAAGCTCTAAAGTAATATAGTAAGATTTAATTTCTATAAGTAATTTATAGGTATTATAGAAAAAACGGCGATTATAATAGTTATAAATAATATTTATATAGAGGTAGAATAGGATAAGTAGATACTACACTTATACCTATACCTATATATATTTATATATTAATCGAATAAAAAGTGTGGCTGTAGTGGCTTGGGACGACTAAAAGGGGTTTAAAAAAGGAGGAGTATATATATACCTTTATTCTTATACCTATATAAGTATAGGTACGATAATAATAATTATTATAAACCTATAGAGTTATAATAGTAAAGGACTTTAAGGGTCCTATTATAGGCGCTAACCTAAACTATATCTAAAGGTAGAAGTAGTATTTTTTAGTCTTATTAGACAACTAAAATAACCCTAACTACGCTAAATATAATAATGAAGTAGTAATTATTACTTTAATAGTAGTATAGCTATAAAATATAAAGAATCTAGTAACTATAGTATTAATAATAATATAAAAGCTATATATAAAATAGAAATTAATAATAATTAATAAATATAGCGGATAATAAATAAATATAGAAAGGGGAGAGAGAAGCGTTATAAAATACCTATAATTATAAATAAATATAACATATTAATAATACACTGTAAGCCCGTTACTAAATAACTTATAATAATATATAATAGTTTAGATATAAAGAAAATATATAGTTAGTATTAAAAAGTAATAAAAAAGTCTCTTTTTTATTATAAAACACCTTTTAATAAGCACTACTATTGTAACCTATTAGACCCGGCTGTTATAATTAAGCCCGATAGCTACGGCTATAGTAATAGTAATTATTATTAACCTATATAGTTATAATAGTATAGGACCCTAAAAATATTAAAAAGTGTAATAATTTTATTATAAATACTAATCTAAACTATATTTATAGATAGAAGTTATAGTACCTAATTTAATTAAATAATTAGAATAACTATAACTATATAGAGTTTAAAAATAAAGTATTATAATATATAATTATAAATTTAGTAGTAAAATATTTATAAAAATAAAAAAACTTAATAAAAAAAATACTAGTAATAATATTCTAAGACCTAGCCCTAAAAATAAAATAAAAATATATAAGTGCTATATATAAAATAGTAAATATAATAGACAAATATAAAAATAAATATAATAATAATATATAAAAAGGAGGAAAGAGAGTGTTATATAATACCTATAAGTATAAGTAAAATAAACTTTTTTTTTTAAAATAAATCTACACTTTTAGCGTAGTACTTATATTTTTTAAAAGAAATAACTACTAGCCATTATAGCGGTTCTTATAAAACGGCTCTATAATAATCTAAATATAATAATAAATAGGTTGCCCTAAGCTACTATAACTACAATTATTTATTTAATTAATATATAAATATATAAATAAAGGTATACACATACTCCTCCTTTTTTAAACCCCCTTTTAGGTCGCCCTAAGCCACTACAGCCACGCTATTTATTCAATTAGTATATAAATATATAAATATATAATATATTATACTAGAAACGGTTAATTATAATAATAAATTAAAATAGTAAAACGTAAGTAAGTATTATTTTTTAATCTAGAACGCAGCGTCTATTTATAAAGAAATAAATAGCAGTAATAGCTTACGCTGTTATTAGTATACTATAAGGTATTAATATATACTAGCGTTCCTAGTAGTATATATATATATATATATAGAATAATAGAAAAAGTATAATAAATAGTCCACTATACCTAATAACTATATTATACCTTTTACTAAATATTTATAACTATACTATAAATAAATAACTCTATAAAAGTAATATTTTTTAGAATTTTTATATAACTAAATCTATTACTATACTACTAATACTATTCCTCTTACTAAATATACTTAAGAAGCTTTAGAGTACTATAGTAAATTTTCGGCTGTATAGATAACTAATATTTTATATTTATATATTAATTAAATAAACAGTGTGGCTGTAGTAGCTATATAGGCTACTAAAAATAGTTTTAAAAAAGGAGGTGTATATATATACCTTTATTATAGATAACTAAATAGTATAAAATAAATAGTAAATTTTATAACTATTATATAAAACAAGGTAAAGTGTAGCGTCGAGAGACCAGTCTAAAAAAGGTATAGGCTAAAAAAAATTATTCCCCTAGATATAGTTAAAAAAATAAGCGTGTATAAGGATAATATTTAATAACTATAAACTATAATTTTATATTAGAATTAGATAAGTATATACTATACCGATAGAACTATAATAATAGTAATTATTACTAATTTATATAATTATAATAGTAAAGAACTCTAAAAATCTTAATAAAGCCTAAAAATTTTACTATAAATACTAACCTAAACTATATCTATAGGTAGAAGTAGTAATTTTTAGCTTTACTAAATAATTAAAATAACTCTAACTATACTAGCTTTAGGGCTAGAGTAGTAGTAGTTATCCTAATAGTAGTATAGTTATAAAATATTAAAAGCTAGTAAAAAGGGTATTAGTAATAATATAAGAAGAACTATATATAAGATAATAAATATAATAAGCAACTATAATAAATATAGTAATAATATATAAAAGAGTAAAAAAAAATCTTTAGAAAATCTCTATAAGTATAGGTAAAATAATATACAATAGTTTAGATATAAAATATAATTATTTAAATATAAAGAAATAGGTAATTAGTACGTTTGTTTTTAAAAAAAAAAATAAACTTTTTATATTAAGGCTACCTAACTATTTAAAGAAAGTATTTTATCTTCTAAATAAACTAAAACTAGCTTCTTAATCTCCTAACTAGGTTATTATTTACTAAATAGTTATACTAAACTACTAACCTATTATTTAATTAAAACTAGTTTACTACGTTAGGCCTATTTAGGTATAAATTTTTATTTTATTTAACTTTAGATAGTAATTTTAGTTTAAATATTTTATTTATACCTTTAGATATAACGTATTTTATATAAGAATTTTAGCTTCCTATAGTTTTATATTAATTTCTTAATAGTATTCTATACTTCTAAAAACTTTACTTTTTACTAGTAAAATAGGCGTATTTAAAGAATACTATAATAAAAAGAGGAATTAAACCTCTAATATAAGGAATAATAATATAAATTCGAAGAATTTCGTAAATCTAAGATATTTTTAGGCACTTGCCTACTATACTACCCTACTATAATTAGTACTAAAAAACAATAAAAAAGGGGTTTTTTTAAAACCTATTAATACGTACTATTATAACTTATTAGACCCGGCCGTTACGGTTAAGCCCGAAAACAAACTTATAATAATAAAGATATATATATACTCCTCCTTTTTTAAAACATTTTTTAGTTACCCTAAGCTACTATAGCTATACTATTTGTTTAATTAGTATATAAATATATAAACTTATAATAATATATAATACTTTAGGTATAAAAAAATGTGTAGTTTGTATAAAAAAAAATTAAAAAAGTCTCCTTCTTATTATAAAATACTTTTTAATAAGTACTACTATTATAATTTATTAAACCCGACCGTTACGGTTAAGTCTATATTATTAAATTACTAAAATACTTTAAAAAAACTAATTGAGTAATCTATACTAGGCCTAAGAAGGTATAGTTAATATATTAGTTAAATATATATACTAACTAAAAAGTTATAGGAACCTAAAAAAGGATGTTATAAAATACTATATTTAAGTATATTTAGTTTATTATAGATAATTAATAAGTACTAAATAAAATATTTATAAAATATTTTATAATATTCTCTATTTAACGCTATTATTTTAGTATTTTTAGACTTATTAATTAATTTTATATAAATTCTTAAATAGGTATTTTTTTAATTACTCTTAGTTTAGTTTACTACCCTATAATATACACTAGTGTCCCCACTACTATATATATATATTATATATAGAGTAGTTAACCTAAATAAATTCGCTAGTAATACAGAGCGTATAGATTATATAACTATAGTTATATAATTATATAATTTATACTAATAAGTAAAAACTTTATCTAGCTATTGAACGGATAGAAGAGAAGATATTATTAATATTATTAAATTATAATTATTATTATTTATTATTTTGTACTATTTCCTATTTACTATAATATTATAGACGACTATTACTTTATATAAATAAAATATAATTATTTTAATACTAATTAATAGTTAGTTAATGGCCGACAACTACTATAGTAACCTGTTAGTTACTTTTTTAATTTTATTTTTATAAAATAGAGGTTATATTTATTTTTATTACTTTTCGCTTTACCTATATACACACAGGTAGTATAGTATTTAATAATAATTAATATTTATTTATAATTATATTTTCTTTTTTACCTATAACTATTACTGCGATACTAAGTACCTATATACCTAGCCTACGTATTACTAAAGAAAATACCTAATACCTATTACTTATACTTATAGGCCCCCCTAAAACTTTTAAATATTAACTATTTAGTATCTTTATATCCTTTACCTATTACTTATTACCCTACAGGCTTTAAGCTCTAAGCTTAAAACGTTTTTACCTTTACTACTAGTACCCCTAGTAGTACTTTACGCAGTTACGCCTTATAATCTAGATTATATATTTTTATTATAAACTTAATATTAATATACTATTTTTCTTTTATTTTCTATAACTAGTATAGTATTACTATTTTTATTATTATTACTTTTACCTTTATAAAGGCTACTGTAACTAACTCTAGATTTTTTAATTTTATTACTTTTACTATTAATAGCGTTACGCTTTTATTCTTATATTAGTTATCTAATATTACGCAAAGTTAATAAATAGTATTTTTAAAAAATTTAGTAATTACGTTATGTATAGTAGTATACTTAGCAGTATTAATAAAAACTTATTATTATATATTACTATCTAGATAGGATACGGCGGAGATAGCTTATATATTTAAAATTATAATATTAAAATTAATATTAACAGGTATAGTATCTGCCGATATAAAAATAAAGAAAATAGAACTTTTAAAAAATATTTTAAAAAATATTTAGTAAATATTATTAAATATTTATATTTAGCTGTGTTAACTATAAGAAAAGATAGAGGAGAGATATATAGGTAGTAGTAATAGCTACTACCTATATATATCTCCTCTAAAGAATATAGTATTTATACTAGAGTTTTTATACTAGAGTTTATTAATTTAATATTTTTTTTAGAGGGGTATATAAAGCGCGCTAGTACGCTAGCGCGGCGCTATATTTTTTTTAATCTAGCCTTACTTAACTTTTTTAATATATTAAGTATAAAGGTATATATATACTTCTCTTTTTTTAAAACCCCTTTTAGTCGCCCTAAGCTACTATAGCTACACTATTTATTTAATTAGTATATAAATATAAATATAGTTAGTTAATTAAATTATTTAACTACTCTATTACTAGTAGTTAATTAGATTTCTTTATTTACTATAAATTAGTAAGGGCGTATAGAAAAATTAAGTTATTATTAAACTTATACTATATAAAAATAATTTTATATATTACGTAACTCTTCCCTATATCTATAAATAAAAGAGAGTATATTAAATTATATATTTTATTAAAACCTTATCTATATAAAAGATAAAAATAATTTTTTTTAAAACTAAACTACTCTATATAAATTTACTAGTATAGTAAGCTAGAACTGCATAATTAATTATATAAACTAAATAATATAATAGTATTAAAAAAAGCTTTCTCTATAAAAAAAGGTAAAGAGTATATAATAGAGACAGATCTAAATTTATTATAAAAAAAATATACTTAAAAATATAATATTTCTATATAAGTACTTAAAGACTAAACTAAGTTATAATACTAAATAAAGAATCTAAATATTTAAAATAACCTATTTACTAAAAAACTTAATACGTATATTAGCTGCGTTATTATAAAACTTTATATAAAATAAAAGGATAGCTAAAAACTAGTTATTTTATATTATAATTTATTTACTAAATAGAACTATTCCTACTATATATTACTAAAATAAATATTTTAAAGAAAACTACTAAGAATATTATAAAACTAGGGCGTACGACCTTTAGTAGATAAAAAAAAAAATACTAATAAGTTTTATATACATTTTTCTTTAAATTATAGAAGAATATTAGGAAATTAAAGATCTTTAGGCGAGATTAAAAAGTTTAATAAAAAGCTTAATTATTACTATAAAATAACCCGCACAGAGACTATTAAGTTTAAACTTTTAAATTTTTAGCTAATAGCTATATATTTTATATAATTTAGCTATACCTTCTATATAATAAAGAAGCTAAGTATTATAATATATATTATATAAGTAATTAATCCTACTATACTAGTATTACCTAAAGAATTTTAGGCCTATATTATATAAGTATATATATATTTATATATTAATCGAACAAATAGTGTGGCTGTAGTGGCTTAGGGCGACTAAAAGGGGTTTTAAAAAAAGGAGGAGTATGTGCATACATTTATACTTAATATATTAAAAAATTTAGGTAAGGCTAATATAAGTATAAATATAGACTATATAAATCTAAATAACCCTAAACTTTATATAGTTTATATACCCGAGCACCGCCTCTAGATATATATAATAGTAGATTATAATATTTAATATATTTATTATTATATAATTTTAAAATATTACTATTTCTTCTAAAAACTAGTTACAGAATATTAATAACTAGTTATTTATTAACTTTTTAACTTTTATACGCTACTTACTAGAATTTAATATTTTAATTTTTACTTATACGGGATATACCGCTAAAAAAACTTAATTTATAAAAAATAATTATATTCTAAAAGATATAGAAAAAGGTAAATAACTATATTAACTACTTATATAATATATTAGCTAATAAGATTTATATCTTTATTAAGTTTTACTAAAGAATTAATATCTAAGAGTTATAGTATACTATTATTTTTTTTAAATATTTTAGATAATCGCGCGGGCTAGTTCTACCTATATAATATTAGCCTAGAATACTTATAAAAATAGTTATATAATAGATTAAACTACTATTTTAATATATATATTAACTATAACTAGTATTAAACTAATTAAACTACTATTATTTTTATATAATTTAAGTAAAAGAACTCTAATAAGACTCCGTATAAAGTCTTAGAGGTAATAATTAATAAATTAACTTTAGTATAGAAAGCTCTACGTTTTTAGTTTAAAAAAAAGTACTACTCTATATGGTAATTATACGAGTATATAAAAGTTAATTATAGCTTAAATAAGTTATATTTTTAATAAAGTTTACGTGTAAAGGACTACTAAGTAATTTAAAGTTTATACTATAAATTAATATAAATCGCTAATATATATATTATATTTAATTATAGATATTATATAAAATCTTCTATATAGACTAAAAGTATATTAATAATAAAAATAAACTTTCCTAGTACTAATAATTTTATTTTTATATATAATAACCCTTTTAGAGATCTAAAAGTATAACTTTAATAATAAAAAAAAAGTATTTTATTTACTATAAGAAAGAATACTAGTTATTAAACTATTTTATACGAGATACAGTCCGAGCACGTAACTAGTATATTATAATATATAAAACTTTTATAAGGAAATACCTTTTTAAGGTAATATTACCCATTATATTTAAGACTTTAAAGAATTTTTATATAATAATATAAAGAAATCGAAAAATAAAACTCTATTTAACTTTAGTTTTTAAAAAGAAAAAAAAGTAATTTAATATCTTACTATCGCCTTATTCCTCTTATAATAGTAGAAGATATATTCTCTATAAATAAAAGGGAGATAGCTAAGTAATTTACTTTTAAAAAAAATACTATATATAGTACTAAAGTAAATTTTAAAATATAACTATAACTAAATTTTTAATAGTTAGTAAGAGCTAGTTTAAAGTATACGTTTATAAAAACCCTAATATAAAAATTAATTAAACTTTAAAAAAAAACTACTATTAGCTTTAAAAGTAATATATTAATATATACTCTTAGTACTATATAGATTAAAAACCTAATTAGTATAATATTTTCCTATATTTTAAATACTCTAATATCCTTTTTACTATTTTTAGTAGATACTAATTATATAGGAGTATATTTTAATAATATATTAAATATTATTATACTAAAAATAGTATAATAGTTTTAATTATATATAAATAAAAATATTTATTTTTTAATATAAGTTATATAGAAACTGTTTTATTCTTTACTAAAAAAAAATTTTATAGACTTTATAAACGCTTTAAATATTTTTATACAGAATAATTTTATAAGCTATTTTATAATATAAACTATAAGATTAATTTTATTATACTAAAATAGATTTAAAAGCTATATTACTACTACTAAATATATAGAGTAGTTTTATATAAATTTAAGTTTTTTATTAAAAATAATACTTACTTTTATTATAAGATTATTATTAATATTATATAAATTAGTAACCGCGATATTTTTTATATTATTAACTTAAAAATATTATTTTAAGTTACTATTTTTCTTAATTTAATATCTGTATAAAAGATATAGGCAGCTCTTATATAATATTAAATTAATATTTACTAAGATTTTTTAGATTTTATTATATATAATTTAGGTACTAATTTTACTTTAAAAAAGTTTAAAAATAGCGTATAGATTATAGGAGTAGAGTATTATTAAATACTAGTAAAAGTCTACTAGGTAGTTAATAAAATTAAGAGAGCGTACGGCCTATTATAGTAAATTTTTAATATTTTAAAAAATAAAATTAGATATTATATAAGTAATAAAGATATTTTTTAGATAGTTATAAAAGTATTAAATAATACTATAGGTCTAGATAGCCTTATACTAATACTTTTTATCTTTAGTGCCTATTTAAAAATTAGTATAATATCTCTACTATTACTAAATATTATTATATAGTCTAATACTATCTATAAAGCTTTAAAGGCCCTATAGACTAATTATATAAAGCTTATACTAAGTTATATAATTAATATACGTAATAGACTAAATCTATTAAAGATTTTATCTTTTTTTATTAAATTAAAAGTTTTAATTTAGAGAGAAAAAAAAGAATAAATAGATTTATATATACTATAGGTAATTAACAGACCGAATATTACTATAAATTTAAAAAATAGCCTACTAATTATAAAATAAATATTTATAAAACTATACTACTATAAATCTTCTCTATATAATAACCCCCTAGTTATAGAAGAAGAGGATATAATTATATAACCTAAACCTAAGAAACTAAAAAAGTAAAATTATTTAAGGAAGAACTATATAGTAAAAGCCTTTATAACTTAAAAAAAGAAGTTTAATTTTATATTAGTAATAAAGCTATATAAAGATAATATTATTATAATACCTAAAGCCTTATTTAAGAAATTTAATTATATAGAGATTAATTTCCTTATTATAAATAATATTTTTAAGTCTATTATATATAATTCTGCTATTTATATAAGCCGTATATTTAATCTTAAGATAGTATAAAAAGTTAAAAATAAAAATATAGTTCTATATAAGAAATTTTACTATATACTTACTAGTTACTTTAATAATAATAAATAGTTTATTTTTATACAGTTACTAATTATCTAAAAAATAAGTTAAAAACTTATTTTAGCTTTAGGCGTAATACTCTTTAAATTATATAATATAAAGTATAAATTACGCGATATTATTTAGGCCTATATATAATTTAAAAATCTACTATTTTATACGCTGTATACAAAACCCCTAAAAAAATATACTATTTTTTTTTCTATAGTATAATTTTTTAAGTTATATACACTTTATAGGGTATAGCTAAATTAGGTTTATACTAGTTTAAAATATTAGGCTTAACCGTAACGGGTCGGGTCCGATAGGTTATAATAGTAGTATTTATTAATAAGTATATAATAAGATAGAGACTTTTTTATTTCTTTTTAATACTAACTATCTATTTTTTTTATACCTAAACTATTATATATTATTTTACTTACACTTATAGGCATTTTATAACTTTCTTTTTTTTTTTTATACTTATTTATAGTCCGCCTTATTTATCTATTATTATTAATTACTATTTTATATATAGCTTTCTCTTTTTACCTTTAGACTAGCTTTTAAAGTATTATTACTAATACTTTTTTTACTAGCTTATTTACGTTCCGCAGCTATTGTACTAGAGTTATTATTATTATATATTATAATACTTTATCCTTAAACTTTATATAGTTAGAGTTATTTTAGTTATTTAGTACAGCTAAAAGCTATTACTTTTATTTAAAAACGTATTTTAGGTTAATATTAGTAATATAGCCTTCGTCTACTATATAGTAGATAGTTAGTAATAATTACTATTATTATACTTATATAGGTATAGCGTACGCTTACCTATTTTAATTATAAAATTATAGTCTAAAAGTATTACTTTTATTATTTATTTTATACTATTTAATTATTTAAATAGCCTAAGACTTACCGCGGTATCCTAAAGCTTTTTAAAAATTACTAGTAAAAGGGTCTTCTTTAGTATATATATATATTTAGTAGAGTACTAAGTATTATATTTATTATTTTTATAGAGTTATTTAGCTATTATAATATAATATATAGTATATAGTTATAGATATTTAGTAAAAGGTATAATATAGCTGCCTAGTATAGTAGACTACTAGTTATACTTTTTTTTTTATTTTATATATATATATATATATAGTACCGGGAACGCTAGTGTATATTAATACCCTATAGTATACTAGCGACAGCGTAAGCTATTAATACTATCTCTTTTTCCTTTATAAATAAACGCTATATACTAGATTAAAAAGTAATACTTACTTACGTATCGCTATTTTAATTTATTATAATTAGTAAATATATTTTTAGTATATATATTAATATATAACTGTACGCTATTTTTATTTTCTATTATTATACTTAAAATATTATAGAGCCGTTTTGCATAAACCCCTATAGTAGCTAGTAGTTATTTCTTTTAAAAATATAGGTACTACACTAAAAGCGTAGCTTTATTTAAAAAAAAAAAAAAGTTTAAAATATACTATAACTACTATACTAGAAGACTAAAGATATTCCCCTTTATATATAATCTATACCTACTTATATATTTATATATTATATTTATATATTAATCGAATAAAAGGGTGTGGCTGTGGTGGCTGTATAGGCGACTAAAAGGGGTTTTGAAATATATACCTACTTATAATAAAGAAAAAAGTAAAGACTTTTAGCCTAATAGGTATATAAATAAATAATATTTTAAGTATTATTTTATTTACTTTTTCTAATAAAAAAAATTATAAGCTATAGAGTTCTATATAAAAGATAAGTTATTTCTTTTTATATATAAACCTCTAGAGTTTAATAAAATAAAAATTATTTTAAAAAAAGATAGGATTATTACTATAATTTAAAAAAAATAGAGTAAAGGCCTCTATATAATAAATCTAATTAATTTAAAAATTTAATAGTAGTATATTAAGTAGTATATAAAAGATATATATATTACTTTTATCTATTAAGTAAAAGCTATATTTAACCTTTTTATAACTATATAAATAAGAGAGCCTACTATATTAAAAATAAAGGCACTAAATAAAAGGATTAAGTAGTAGATTAAAAACGTAAAGAAAGGAGTTTTATATATTTTGTTAAATTTTTAACGTACGAAACTTTTTATCTTTATAAATAAATTTTTTATAAATAACTAAGATCTTAACTTATAGCTTAAATATTTTATTATTTTTAAAGTTAAAAATTATATAAATACTAAGTTTACCGTACGCGATAATATTATTTATTAAAACTTAACTAAATATAAATAAGTTACGTAAAATATTCTTACTAGTAAATTATATGAAATAGTTATAAGCTTTAATATAACTATTACTCTTAGTACTACTATTAGTAAGATCTTTTATATAATTAATATTCTACTAACCCCTATAATAGTTTATATAGATTTAAAATCTTTATATAATTATTTTATTAAGCTTAGTATAATAAATAAGAAGAGGCTTATAATAAATATTATATTTTTTTACTAATTATATAAGAACCGCGAGATCTTTAAAATATAATAAATAGTAAAGAAAAATATTTTTATAAATATTTTTATAAAGAGTAAACTAAATAGTTCTCTTATATAATTAGTATTTTTTAATACTCTCTTTTATAATATTAAAGCTTTAATTAATAGGTTAAGATCTGTATAAGAGGCCTAATAAAATATTTTATATATTTTCTATATTTTAAATTGGATATTCTTAATTATATAAATTATTTTTTAGTATATTTTTTTTTATATATTATATTCTTTTACTTTATCGTATAAAGGTTAAAAGGAGAACTTTTAAAATATTATACCTAAAAAAAATTCTTTTACTGTTTTTATATATCCCTAATCCTCCTCTATGTTAATAAAGGAAAAATAAAAAAAAAAATAAAAAAAATACTTATATACTTTAAATATAATAATTATACTAGACCCTGCGTAACTACTATATATAAAAATTATATATATTACCCTAAAATACCGCTAAGGTATAATACTTTATAAAGAATAAAAGTCTAGTATTACTACTATACCTTTATATATTTAATTATAGTTCTAGTATTTTACGTAACTATATTAAAAATATATAAAAATAGTTTTTATAGTAAATAATTTTTATAGTAAAAAAAATTAAGTTAATATTACTAAGTAAGATAATATCTATATTATACGAGGGTAACTAGTATATTATATATTTATTATTTTATAAAATATTACCGTACGGAAAGAATTATATAGGAATATATATATACGTTAATATAAAAAGCTAATAAAAATACCCTATTAGTAGCTGTTTTAGTAGAAATAATAACCCAGATTTAACTACTAAATATAAAAGTTTATATAAGAGTAAAGCTAAGTATAATTATAATTTATTATAACTACTACTATTACTATTTATACAAAACTAAAACTATTTTAAAAATTTTATTAGAGGTTAACTCTATATAAAAGAAAATAGCTAGAAAGTAAAAAAAAAAAAAACAGTGTCTAAAACTACGTATAAAAATAATAATAGATAAAAACTAAAAAAAGAGATATTATAAAAAGAAAAAAGCCCTTTTTTATATATTATTATTCTGTATAGCCTTAGACCGGTTTTTCTTAACTATTATATAATAACTCTTTACTTTTATTTACTATAATCTTACTCTTTACTTTTACGTAATATATAAAGTTATTAATTTTTTATTTTAGTTTACTATAATTTTAATTAATAAGTAGTAGTATACTATATAATTTTACTCTTTATTATTATATAACACGCGAATAACAGACCACAATTTAGTTATATAAAAATATAAAAGAGATATAGGAGAATAGAGTATTTATACGGTATTACTATAAAAAGAAAAGTTATTAGTATATATAGAGTAGTTAACCTAAATAGATTTACTAGTAATACGGAGCGTATAGATTATATAACTATAGTTATAGAATTATATAATCTATACTAATAAGTACAAATTTTATCTAGCTATCGTATAGATAGAAGAAAAGATATTATTAATATTATTAAGATATAACTATTATTATTTATTATTTTGTATTATTTCCTATTTACTATAATATTATAGACGACTATTACTCTGTATAAGCAGAGTATAGTTATTCTAATATATATATATATATATATAAATATAAATAGTAGTTTTTTACGCCGGGTAAATATTTATTTTTTTATATTATAAATATTACTATATATACTATATTATAATATAGATAGATAATTATATAAAAATTATATTTATAGCGCCTTTTATATAATTAACTATATCCTTATACTAAAAACCCTTTTAGTAAAGATTTTTAAAACGCTCTAGAATATTATAGTAAGTATAGAAAATTTTTTTTTTCTAAAATAAACCTTTTATATTTAGACTACCTAACTATTTAAAAAAAAGTACTTTATCTCGTAAAAAAATTAATAACTAGCTTTTTAATTCCTAAATTAATATATTACTAAATAAAGTCGGTCTTAACAGAGACCTAGAGGTTTTAAAGTTATAATAAAATAATTAATATAGAATATTCTATTTTATTTAGTTACATGCCTAGCTATTTGTTTTTATTATTTTAGACCTGCTAGATATTATCTCCTTATAGTCTTTATAGTTCTTATAGTCCTTATAGTCCTTATAGTCCTTATAGTTCTTATAGTCCTTATAGTTCTTATAGTCCTTATAGTTCTTATAGTCCTTATAGTTCTTATAGCCTAATTTAAAGAATCTCTTAGTATTTAGGTCTAGTGCACCTATTTTACTTTTATAATATTATATACCTACAGCTTTATAATATACCCGAAGTTATTTAGTCTATTTTTATATAAATCCTTTAAGTTATTTTACTACTTTTATATAAAGTCCTTATTTAATTATAAAAGTTTTATAAATTATTAGTTTTTATAGTAAACTTTTTAAAACTATTATTATATACTGCCTTACGCCTTAAGTATCTAGTAGGTGTTTAAAAGTACTAATAATACTAGCTCCTTATCTAATCTATAATACGTTCTATCTTATTATTTATACTTTAATTAAATCTTTAACCTTTTAGTAATAGCTATTATAAATATATACTATTTTTTAATTATACTAGGTACACCGTTATATAGTATTAAGCTAAAGGCAGTATAAGTATTACTTATATTACTCTATACTAGTTATAGGAGGTTACTTATTATAATTTTAATTTCTTTATTATTTCTTTTATTTATTTATTTAATATATACTTTTAGTAGTACACGCTATAAGAGCCTATATATTTATTACTAGTAGGTCGTCTATTTTACGGTTTATTAGGTATAGAGAAGTCTAGTACTATAATTAATAAAACCTACTACTTTAAGCGGCGCGATTTATACTATAGATATACTATTTTTTTTTTCTTTTTTTATAAATACCTACTTAGTATTAGTTATAATAGTAAATACGTAAATATAAGTTAGTATAAAATAATAAATTATTAAACTATAAAACTATTAAGTACTATTAAGTAGTTATTACGTACCTATTTTAGCGCGGCACCTTTCCTAATTAGAATTAATATAGTACTTTTAAGAGCCGGTTATTAGGTTCTATAATATATATAGCACTTTTCTTCCTAATTAGGTAGTTACTAATAATAACTTTATTACATAAAAAAAAAAACTAAATAAAATTATACTAAATTACTAGTCTATTACCTAATTAGGTCTAGTTTACTACGCTAGGCCTATTTAAGTATAAATTTTTATTTTCTAACTTTAGATAGTAAGATCTGCCTATGAATATAATATATTCTAAATAGAAATTTTAGCTTTTTATAGTCTTAATAAATTTTGTAGTAGTATTTTATATTTTTAAAAACTCTAGACTTTACTATATAAAGTAGGTATATTTAAAAAATACTATAATAAGAAGAAAAATTAAATCTTTAATATATATATAACGTTAAAATTTAAAAATTTTATATATTGCTAGGCACTTATCTACTGTGCCACCCTACTAAGTTTTAACTTAAATAAATAATTATATATATTATTAAGCGGTATAAAATAAATAGTAAAAATAATTATTCTAAACTACGACTTTATAAAGAAAATAACTTTTATAAAGAAAATAGGTAAGCGTATACTATACCTATATAGTTATACATACAGCTATAGTAATAGTAATTATTTAGCAAAAGGATGTGTAGCTTAGTAGATAACACACTTAGCTACCTATAATAGTAATATTATAAGCTACGAGTTTAAATCTCGTTCTTGTCTACTTTAATCTACTATTTAATTATTTAGTTATTATTAGATTTTAGACTTAACCTTATTAGGTTTAGTTATATTACTTAAATAGGCTAGTTAACTACTTAAATAGGTTAGTATATTTCTATATTAGGTTAGCCTAGTAACCTATACATAATTAGGAATAGACTATACCTAAATAGGGAAGTAATTAGTCCTAATTAGATAATTAATTAAATTCTAGTATAGGTTATTTAACTAGCCTATAATATATTAGTTAGGAATTAAAGAGCCGGTTATTAGTTTACTTAAAAAATAAAATACTTTCCTTAAATAGTTAGGTAGCCTTAATATAAAAGGCTTATTTTATTAAAAAAAAATAGTAATTATTACTAACCTATATAGTAGACTATATTACTAATAATAACCTAAACTATATTTAGAAGTAAAAGTAGTAGTTTTTAATTATAATAAAAAATTAAACTAATTCGAACTACGCTAAGTTTAAAAATAAAATAAAAATTATTACTTTAATAGTAGTATAGCTATATAATAGAAATAAGCTATATAATAGAAATAAGCTATATAATAAAGTATTAATAATAATATAAAAGTTATATAATATACGATTATTAATAATAATTAAAAAATATAATAAATACCTTTTTTAATATAATAAGTAAAAAGGTATATATATACTAATTAAATAAATAGTGTGGCTGTGGTGGCTCAGGGCGACTAAAAGGGGTTTTAAAAAAGAAGGAGTATATATATACCTTTATTCTCTATTTTTAATATCCGTTTTAGTCGCTCCGAGCCACTATATATATATTATTTATTTAATTAATATATAAATATAAATATATATATATATAATAACTAAATATAGGAGATAAATATAGCAGATAAATATAATAAACGATAAATAAGTATAGAAAGAAAAAAAATATATATTAATTTAAGTATAAAGGAAATAGATAGTTAATATAGAATAAAATAATAAAGTTTTTTATTTTTATATACTAATAAGGGCTATTAGAACCTATTAAACCCGATTATTATTATTTAGTTTTTTAATAACACTATTATATTATTTATTAATTTATTATATAAAATATCTATAATTATTTAAAAATAATAAATATTACTTTTAGAAAAGTACTTAGTAATTCTATTATATATAAAAATTTTAGTAATATAATAAAAAATTATTATAAAACTTTTTATAAAATTTTATAACTATATTTATATATATATTTATATAGTAATCGGATAAATAGTATAGCTATAGTGGTCCGGGGCGACTAAAAGGGGTTTTAATAAAGGAGGAGTATATGTATATCTTTATATATGTTAAGTATAAGTAGTATATTAATATTAAAATTAATTAAATAAGTATAGTATTTGCTAAAATAAGAGTACTAGTAATACTAAACTATAGAAAACAATAAGCTAAAAATTACTAGTTTCTAAGATTAAAGAATTAGGATTACTTTTATAAAAAAAAAAACCCTAAAGAGCTGTATTATATATATATATAAAAGAAAATAAATTATTTATTTTAAACCGTTTTATAAGCTAGTAATATAAGCTCTATAGTATATTTCTATTATATTTCCTCCTAATTAAAATAGTTAAAACGGCTTAACTATTTAAAAAGTTTAAAATTAATTATTTTAAGCTTATAGTAGCTATAAAATTAATTTTAAAAAGGGCTTTTTAAGTAATTCTTTAGCGGGCAGCGTTACTAAGTATTAGAGCTTTAAAATAAGGGACTAATTATAATAAGTACACTAGCGTTTAATAGCGTAAATAGTATTTATATAATTTTTTTACTAACTTTTTTATATTAATTATTACTTTTTTTAATTTTTTATTATTACTTTTACGCTTTTTTATACTATCTATTACGTATTATAGCTTTTTTATTTAACTTTTTTTCCCTTTATAGTATCTTAAGCTTTCTAATTATTATAAATATTATAAATTAATTATTTTTATTACCACTATTATAGCTGTAGTAAGCTGTAATACTTTTTTTAATTTTTACTTTTTATAATTTTTTTTAAATTTCTAAATTTTTTTTTTAAAATATTACTAAATTTTATTTAGTAGTTTAAAGAGGTAATAAATAATTTTTAGTATTAGGTATAGCTTAACTACTTAAATTTAATTAAATATAATTAATATTTAAAATATATTAAATTTACTAAAATTAGTAAAAAGCTAATAAAACTCTATTTCTAGTTTTTAGTTTTTTATTTTATTTTATTTTTAAGCCTATAATTACGGTTTATAAAGAGTAGGAAAAAAAATTACTATTATAAAACGCGCTAATAATAAACAGCTAAGTAGAGTAATAATACTATTTAGTTTTAATGAAACATTTTTATACTTTAGCTAGAAATCCTTATATTCTAATATTTAAAAGCTTTTTTAATCTTTTTTATAAAAAGATATACTTTTACTATAAGATTAATAAGAACCTTTAATATTTTTATCTTAAAAAGATCTACCTACCTTTTTAGTTTAAAATATTTTATAGCCCCTTTATGCTTTAGGAGATAATTTTCTATTATTGCTATTAATAAAAGTTAATAATGTTATTAGTTTTACGCTTATATTACGGTTTTAAATAACTATATATTAACTAGCCTAAAAGTATATAATATTTCTATAGAAAGCTTAATATTAATAAAAAAATAAAGTAAGCTTTTAAAATTATTAATTCTATTTAGTTTATTTCTTTTATTTAGTCTTTTTAAGGGTAGGATACTATTTATACTTTTTTTAATTAAGCGCTTTTAAGTTTTACTAGATTAAATATAAAAAATAGGTTATACTCTTTTTTTTTTTTTTTTTTTTTTTTTTAAAATAGATGCTAATTTTTTAGCGTACCTGCCTAATTAGGAAATAACTATCTACCCCTTTAAGTAAACCTAATAAACGTCTCTCTCTTTTATCCTATTTTTAGGTTATTATTTACTAAATTAAATTATATTAGATTACTAGTCTATTATAAACCTAATTAGGCTTAGTTCGCTACGCTAAGCCTATTTAAGAATAGATTTTTATCTTATCTAACCTAAAATAGTAATTTTAGCCTAAAAACCCTATTTATGCCTATAGATATAAAGACTTTCTAGCTAGAATTTTAACTTTTTACAGTTTTATATTAATTCCTTAATAGTACTCTATACTTTTAAAAAATTTTACGTTTACTATATAAAGTAGGCGCACTTAAAAAAGCGCTGTAATAGAAAGGAAAATTAAACCCCTAATATATAAAGAAACCTTAAAAATTAAGGAATTTTAGTATTTTTAGGTATATACTCCCACTATGCCCCCCCGCTAGATTATACTCTCTAGAAACTAAAAGTAAATTTAAAAATAATAAGAAAAATAAAAATAATAAATTAATTATTCTTTATATTTTATTACGCTATAAAGATAAGAATAATATTAGTAAAAAATATTTTAAGTTTTATAGTCTATAGTTTTTTAGAGTATTATTTATTTTTATATATTAAAATTAAATATATTTTAAAATAATTAGATAGCGTTTATATAACTTAATATTATTAATAGATAATAAGATTAAAGCGACTAGTACTTTATGTTTATTATTTAGGTAGTAGTTTATTTAGTAAAAGTAATAAAAGCTATTATAATACTAAAAAGCTAAGATTTTATTACTAAATATATAAAAGTAGATATAGCTATAAACTAATATATATATTAATATTTTAATTTAGAAAACATAAGAAAATTATATACTTACTATTATAATTTTATTTATATGTAAAAGATTACTAAGCGCTTTTTATCTTTTTATATGCCGCTCTATAGTATACAGTAGAGAAAGCTTTTTTATAAAAAAAATATAATTTTTAATTTACTTCTTTTTATTATTGCTAATATATATCTTAAAGAATATAGACCTTAATAAATTATAAACTATTATTAGGTAGATAATTAAACTAAGTAAATATTTAGGTAGTAATTCTATAAATAATATTTTTTAATAAAATTACTTTACGCCACGCTTAAGCTATTTAAGAGTTTAGTAAGGTAGTTAAGCTATTAATCTATTTAAACTTATTTATTAGATTATTATATAATTTTTATTATTTTATTATTTTTTCTACTCTGTTATTATAGAATTTTTTTAAGTAGTACGGTTTTAAATAATTATTATAAGTAGTAGCTTAGCGGGGTGGCATAGTAGGTATATACCTAAAAATACTAAGATTCTTTAAGTTTTTAAGGTCTTCTTATATATTAGGGGTTTAATTTTTTTTTTTATTATAACGTTTTTTAAACGCGTTTACTTTATTAGTAAAAAATAAAAATTTAAAAAGTACGGGACACTGCTAAAAAATTAATATAAAATTATAAAAAAGCTAAAATCCCTATATAAAATACGTTATATTTAGAGGTATTTTAGGCTAATTTACTATCTAATATTAGACGAGATAAAAATCTATTCCTAAATAGGCTTAGCGTGGCAAACTAGGCCTAATTAGGTAATAAATTAGTAGTTTAATATAATATTATTTAGTAATATAACCTGTATTTAATTAATTAGTTACTTGAAGAGCCGGTTGTTAGTTTACTTAGGAGATAAAGTACTTTTATTTAAATAGTTAGGTAGTCTTAATATTATAAAAAAGGCTTATCTTTAAAAAAAAAAAAAAAAAATAGTAGCTTATAAGCTATGTAATATTTAATTTAAAGCGTTTTACCCGGTCTTAATAGAGACCTAAAAGTTTTAAAATTATAATAAGATAATTAATATAGAATATTCTATTTTATTTAGTTATATACTTAGCTATTTATTTTTATTACTCTAGACCTATTAGCTATTATCTTTTTATAGTTCTTATAGCCTAATTTAAAGAATTTCTTAGTATTTAGATCTTATATACTTACTACGCTTTTATAATATTATATACCTATAACTCTATAATGTACCTAAAATTATTTAACCTACTTTTATATAAAATTTTTAAGTTACTTTAATACTTTTATATAAAGTTTTTATTTATTTATAAAAGCCCCATAAGTTATTAGTTTTTATAGTAGACTTTTTATAACTATTACGTACTACTTTACGCCTTAAGTATTTAGTAGGTATTTAAAAATACTAGTAATACTAGCTTTTTATTTAATTTATAGAGCGTTTTGCCTTATTATTTATACTTTAATTAAATTTTTAGCCTTTTAGTTATAGCTATTATAATTATATACTAATTTTAAGTTAAGTTAAGTATATTATTACGTAGTATTATACTAAAAGTCGCGTAAGCGCTACTATTATTTTATTCTAGTTATAAGAAGTTATTTATCTTAATTTTAACTTTTTTATTATTTTTTTTTACTTATTTATTTAATATATATCTTTTATAATACGCGCCGTAAGAGCCTGTAACGTAAAAGCCTATATATATATTATTAGTAGGTTATTTATTTTATAGTTTATTAGATATATAAAAGTCTAGTATTATAGTTAATAAAATTTATTACTTTATATATTGCGCTGTGTACTATAGATATAATATATTAATATTTCTTTTTTTATAAATGCCTATTTAGTATTAGTTTATAATAGTAGATACGCTAGTATAAGTTATTATATAGAGTAATAAATTATATTAAGTTATAATACTATTAAGTACTATTAGGCGGTTATTACGTGCCTATTTTAGTAAATACAGCACCCTTTTTAATTAGGCTTAGTATAGTACCTTTATAAGCCGGTTGGTAGGTTTTATAGTATATATAATACTTTTCTTCCTAAATAGGTAATTGTTAATAGTAACTTTATTACATAAAAAAAAAGCGCTTTACGGTTTATTATTATATAATTTTTTAAAATTTTAGTTTAGTAGTTTTTATTTAATATTTTTTATATTTAATTATTATTTACATTTTTAGAATTACTAAACTATAAAAGCTTTTATTAATATATTAATTAGTATATTACTTATTTAAAGGTATTTAATTTTTTATTTTTATTAAATACTTTTAGTGTAATTATATACTCTGTATATCTATATATAGTAAATAGGTAGTTATATATATATTTACCTATAACTAGTCTATATATATTAGTATATTATTCGAACAAAGTAGTGTGGCTATAGTAGCTTAGGGCAACTAAAAGGGGTTTTAATAAAGGAGGAGTATATATATACCTTTATACTTAATCTGTCGAAAAAGTATAACTAGTCTAATTATTTACTAATTATTATAGAATATACGCTATATAGTTTTAAAATCTAAAATAAGTTCTTTAAAAAAGTACTTTAATACTATTATTGTTTTATTTATATATTTAAGCGTAAAAAGCTTTACTTTAGCAGTTAATATTACAATACTAGCCTATTTTACAACTTTTTAAATAATTATTCTACTAAATAATATAATAATATAGGTAAATAAAGATAGTCTATTCTATAAATAATTATAAATAAGGTATTTATATAAATTATAAGTTTTAGACTCTTATATACGCTATATTAAATTACCGAAAAGTAAAATTTATAAAAAAATATAATTATACGTTTTACTATAGTAAAGTACTCTTTACTTAAATTAGTTAAAAAATAAAAATTTTTAAAATAGTAAATACTATATCCGATTATATTATAATAGTAATATAAAATATACATTTAATATACTTTTAATATATTTTAATTTTAGCTCTTATTACTTTTCTTTTATTTTTAACTAGCTCTTCTAATAATAATAGGGTTAGTAAAAAAAGTATTAAATTAATTACTCTAAACTTCTATATACTTTATTTAATATATAAATTATAAATTAGTATAATTATTTAATTTTTATAATTTTTAATTACTTATATTTTAAAATAGTACCCTGCAGCTCTACGCTTTTTTATTTTATATATTTTTAAAAGCTTATTACGCAGTTTAAAGGCTTCTTATTAATAAATTTTATAGTGTAAAAGTAAGATATTATTTATATAAAAAAGTATAAAGATTTTATAATCTATATTAAAGAATAAGTAAAACTCTTCTTTTAAGTAGATAAAGTTAAACCTAGCTAAAGTACTAGAAAATTTTTTATACTATACTATAAATAAGTTACGTTAGCTATATAAGACTTACTTAAGTTTTATATAACTACCTTTTTATTTATAGTTATTAAATTGGTTATACTATACTAGGTTAAAACGGTGAATTAGTATATTAAAAAATATACTAATTATATTAAACTATAAAATCTTTACGTTAAATTCTACTATAATAATTATAATTATATAAAAGAAGCGCGCTATAACCGTAATAGTATATATTTATAAAAGTATATCTTTTAATTAATAATTACTTTTAATAATAAGATATATTTTATACTTAACATAATAACTTTTTAATTAAACTTATAAAGAAATACTTATTTAATATATTTATATACTAATCGAACAAATAGTGTGGCTGTGGTGGCTTGGGGCGACTAAAAGGGGTTTTAAAAAGGAGGAGTATATATATACCTTTATACTTAATATATCGAAAAAGAAGTAATTAAATTATAGTTCTATAGAGGTCCCCGTATTCTATAAGTAAAAATTTTAATTATTTTACTTAATAAGAAGAGGTTTATATTATTAATTTAAGTAATAGTATTAAACGAGCTTTTATTTATTATTTAAAATTTTTTTAAATTCTTTATTTTAGACTATTTTACTACTTTACTAAAATATACTTTACAGGGGGATGACATTAGGAAAAGCGTAATCTAAAAAGTTACTTTTGTTAAAAATTAATATAAAATTAATTAATAAGTCTAAATATACGCGAATTATACCGTCTTAAAAAGAAAGTTAAGGAGAATATTATAAGAATTTTAGTTACTGCTTAGGTAATATACATAATAACCTAAAATTACTTAAATATAATAAATTTTTTAGCCCCTTTTTTAGATTCTTATAACTTTTTAATATAAAGGCATACACATACTCCTCCTTTTTTGAAACCCCTTTTAGTCGCCCTGAGCCACCACAGCCACACTATTTGTTCGATTAATATACAAATATATACTAATTATATAATATAATATTAATATTATAGTATATAATAATATTTTTTAACTTTTATAAACTTAAACTCCTATTTTCTTAAAATAGCGCCAAACCTCTTAAAACTCAAATATAAAATTAATTTACTTTTAAAAGTAAATAATTCTCTATCTTTAATTACTACTACTTTAGAAAAGTCCCTTTCTACTATTTATAACGCTATAAGGCCTATTAAAGATAAAAATAATAAAAATAATAATAATAATAAAAAGATTTATACAGGGGGTATAAAACAGTTAACTAAAAAAAATAAAAGAGTTATTAATAGAGACTTAACTAGAAGTTCTAAAAAGAATAATAAAAGTTTATTACTAGATAATAATCTAGCCGTTATAAAAAGGCAATTATAAAGGGTTTTAAAAGAAAAGGGTTTTATAATTAATATAAGTAAAAAAAAACTAATAATTAATAAAGAAAATACTAAAAAAATGTAAAATATACTAAAAAATAATTAAAAAATATTAAAAATATAAAACTAAAAAAAATAATATTTTTTAATAAGTTAGTAATACAAAGAGGTAGGGCTAAAAAAAAGTATTATAAAAAAAGAGGTAATAATAGAGTTAAAAGAGAACTAACTGTTAATTAATTATAAAATAAGTTATTTTAACTTTTTAAAAGATTAAAATATAAAACTTTTTATCTATTTTTAGGCTATAGTTTTAGTATTTTAATATTAATTATATTAATTATTTTATAGGCCACAATCTTACCTTATATATTTAGAGTATAATTTAGGTAGAAGGTAGAAGTAATTTAGTATTTATTAAAATACTTAATTTTTTTACTTCTTATACTAGTAAGAATTATATAAATAAAGTTCTTATACCTAAAGTTAAACTAGTTATAAAAAGGGGTAAGTTTTATAAAAAATTTTTAACCCTTTATTTATTAATATAATATATATATATATTATAATTATAATCTTTATATTAATATTAATTTAGGTTATAAATTTTAATAAGACAACGTCCCTATTTATAAAACAATAGAAGTTTAAAACTAGTTTAAAAATAATAAAATTACTCTATTTCTTTACCTAGCCTATAGTCCTGATTTAGCCCCTATAAAAAATATATAAAGTATATTAAAATTAAGACTAATTAAAAATAAAAAGGCTAATTTAGGGGTAGGATCTAGTTTATAAAGTATAAAGGCTTTTAAAAGAGCTACTAATAAAAAGTAGTTTAAAATACCTTAAAAAGTTATTAATAATTATATTTTATTACTCCCTAACCGTTATAAGATAGTTATAGAAGCTAAAAACTACTATACTAAGTACTAATAATTTATTATTACCAGTTTATTATTAGAAATTTAAAAAAGTACCTTTTATATATAATTATATAAATAATATATAAATATATAAAAATAAGCAAATTTTATACCTTAAATAAAAAGATATTATAGTCTACATTATAACTATAAAAATTTTTTATATTTACTAATTTTTTTTTTACTTTTAAACCCCTTAATAAGCAGCCCCTAAGTAGATAAATAGAGTAAGCTAGTCCTTTCCTTTAATATTATATTTTTTTTTATTTTTAGGCCTTATAACTAAAAAGTTATATTATTTTAAAAAAGATAACTTTTTAGATTACGGTTTTCTTAATGTTATCCCCCTGTATATAAAATACTAAAATATTTACCTTTTTTAAAATTTATGCTTTTAAGTTTTTTAGGCTCTAAAGTAGACTGAGGAGAGATTGGAGTTATATTTATATTATATAATATATAAATTTATAGCTATTAGCTAGCTATATTAATAGCCTATATATATACTACTTATATAAAACTTTACTTAAGTAATTAACTAAAAAAATAAAATAAAACCTACCTTAAAGTATTTTTAAATTACTATTTAAGTTATGTAATATTTCTACTAATTTTTAGCTTATTAGTGTTATAGGTTTATATATTAAAAATTTTATTAAACGCTTTACTTATATTTATAATTTTAATAGTTTATATAGGGGGGTAATATTGGGAAACCTAATTATAAAAAGTTATCTTTTTTAAAAATTAATATAAAATTAATTACTAAGCCTAAAAATACGTATATTATAACGTTTTAAAAAAAAACTTAAAATAAATTATATAAATATTTTAATTACAGCTTAGCTAGTATTAGTAATAAATTAAAATTACTTAAATATAGTAATTTTTTTATTCCCTTTTTTAGGTTTCTATAACTTTTTAGTTAGTAAATATATTTTACTAAAATTTTAATTATACTATTTTAGGCCTAGTATAGGTCACGTAACTAGATTTTTAAAGTAGATTAGTAATCTAATAATAAAATTATATTAATTTTAAAAATAGTATTAAGGCTTACATAATTACTGTTTACGTAATATATTATTAATATTATAGTATATTATAATATTTTTTAACTTTTATAAACTTAAACTTCTATTCTCTTAAAATGGCTTTAACTCTTTTAAAACTTAAATATAATGTTAATTTACTTTTAAAAGTAAATAATTCTCCTACTATTATTCTTACTACTTTAAAAAAGTCTTCTACTACTATTTATTAAGCTATAAGGCGTATTAAAAATAAAGAAAAAAAATAATTATAATATAAATAAAGTTTATATAGGGGGTATAAAAAGGTTAACTAAAAAAGATAAAAGAGTTATTAATAAAGACTTAACTAGAAGTCTTAAAAAAAATAAAAGACTATTACTAGAAAATAGTCTAAATACTTTAAAAAGATAGTTATAAAAAACTTTAAAAGAGAAAAGTAACTAATAATTACTGTTATAACCTATCGGTTACTTTTTTAACTTTATTTTTATATAATAGAGGTTATATTTATTTCTATTACTTTTCGCTTTGTCTATATATATATAGATAGTATAGCGTTTAATAATAATTAATATTTTTATTTATAATTACAAACCCTTTCTTACTTATAAAGATAACTATAAAACTAAGTACACCTACCCGCCTACTTAGCCTACACACTAAAGAAAAAATATATAAAAAATATACATTATATATAGGCCCCCCTAAAACTTTTAAATATTAATTATCCCCTAGTATCTCCACGCAGGCTCCGCGCTTAAAACGTCTTTACCTTTACCGCTAGCACCCCCAGCAGCACCTCGCGCAGCCACAAAGAGTAGTAGGAATAGAAGCTGCATATTATAAACAGGTGCAGCCACAACACGTAAAGTACGTATTTTTACTATTAAAAAATATTTTTAAGAGTATATTTTCTTTAATAAACGGTTTAAAACGTTTAGGTTTAGCTATATTAACTATAAAAGAAGATAGAAAAGAAATATATAGGTAGCACCCTATATATCTCTTTTTTAAAAAAGAATATAGTTACTTGTACTAGAGTTTCTATACTAGAGTTTTTTAATTTAATATTTTTTTAGGGGGGTACGCTAAGCGTACTAGCGTAAAACGCTATACCTTTTTTAATCTAGCCTTATCTAAATTATTTAATATATTAAGTATAAAAATATATATATACTCCTCCTTTTTTAAAACCCTTTTTAGTTGCCCTAAGCCACTACAGCCACACTATTTATTTAATTAATATATAAATATAAAGAGAAAGGTTACTCTATTAATATAAGTAAAAAAAAACTAATAATAAATAAAGAAAACGCTAAAAAAAGATTAAACTACGCTAAAGATAATATAAAAAATATAAAAAATATAAATTTAAAAAATATTTTATTTTCTAACAAGTTAGTAATATAAAGGGGATAATAAAATAAATAATATTATAGAAAAATAAATAATAATAGAGTTTAAAAAGAACTAGCTGTTAGCTAATTATAAAGTAAGTTATTTTAACATTTTAAAATATTAAAATATATAACTTTTTACATATTTTTAGGCTATAGTTTTAGTTTTTTAATATTAATTATATTAATTATTTTATAAGATAAGACTTTAAACTATAAGTTTTGGATATAATTTAGGTAGGAGGTAGAAGTAATTTAGTATTTATTAAAATACCTAATTCTTTTACTTCTTATACTAGTAAGGACTATATAAATAAAATTTTTATATCTAAAGTTAAATCCTCTATAAAAAGGGGTAAGTTTTATAACTTTTTTTTACCTCTTTGTTTATTAATATAATAATATATATAATAATATATTATTATATTATATTATAATTATAAACTTTATAATAAAGGCATACACATACTCCTCCTTTTTTAAACCCCTTTTAGTTGCCCTAAGCTACTACAGCCACACTTTTTGTTCGATTAATATATAAGTATATATAAACTTTATATATTTGTATATTAATTAAACAAATAGTGTAGCTGTGGTAGCTTAGGGCAACTAAAAGGGGTTTTAAAAAGGAGGAGTATATACATGCCTTTATTAAAAACTTTATATTAATATTAATTTAGGTTAGTAATTTTAATAAGATAACGTCTCTATTTAAAAAACAACGGACGTTTTAAACTAGTTTAAAAATAATAATATTATACTTTTTCTTTATCTACCCTATAGTCTAGATTTAAATCCTATTAAAAATATATAGAGTTTATTAAAATCTAGCCTAAATAAAAGATATAAAGGTAATTTAGGTATAGAATTAAGTTTAGATAGTATAGAGACCTTAAAAAGAGCTATTATTAAAAGTAGAATAATATACCTTAAAAAAATGTTAATAATTATATATTATTACTCCCTAACCGTTCTAAAGTAGTTATAGAAGCTAAAGGCTACTATACTAAGTAATAGTAATTTATTATTACTAGTTTATTATTTAAAATTTAAAAAAGTAACTTTAATATATAATTATATAAATAATATATAAATATATAAAAATATTTTATATACTTGTATATTATAAGTACTATTATAATATAGATAACAACTAGTTAATTTTAGATATTAAATAAAAAGTAATTTTAGTCTAAAGTAGGGTCCAAAAATTTTTTATATTTACTAATTTTTTTTACCCCTTAGGGGCTTACTAAGTAGCCCCTAATAGAGTAAATAGACTAAGCTAGTCTTTCTCTTTAAAATAGTATTTTTTTTCGTATTTTTAGGCCTTATAACTAAATAGTTATATTATTTTAAAAATAGTAACTTTTTTAATTTGGGTTTTCTAATATTACCCCCCTATAAGATATCTATAAGCTTTATAGCCTCTTCTTAAGGGATAGACTAATCTTTTTTTCTTTCATAGAAAAGAGTTTTATTAAATGTAATATTACATATTATAATATTTTAGTTGATTAATAGTATTTATATTTTATAAATATTAAAAGGTACGTACCTAACTAAATATTTAATATAAGAATATAAATTTATTTTAAATCTATATTTATTACACTTAGCTATATAATTTTTATTTAGTATATATACGTAATAATTATAGATATATAGATTATTTTATTTTAAATATAGATCTGCTATTTAGTACTTTATAAATTTAAATTTATATTAATAAAAATACTACCTAACCTAGCTCTAAAAATTTTTATATAAATATTATATACTTTTAGAAGCTATTAATCTAATATTATAAAGCCCTATAACTACTTTTATAATTTTTAACTAAAACTTTTTTAGTAAGTTCGTACTAAGTTTTATAATAATAGTTTTATAAATAATTTTTTAGCTAGCGCGTTTAGCGCTACTATTTAGCTTATATATATAAAAAAATAGTATTTTAATACTTATATTATACTTTTATATTTATTTTTTAAAGCGTAATTTTCTGTACTATAATTAAGTAATAATATTATTATATTAGAAAATCTTTATAATATTAAGTTTATACTAGATATAGTATATAAAGAGAGGTAAAATATAGTATTAGAGACACTAGTCTAAAAAAGGTTTAAGCTAAAAAAATACTAGATATATATTTACGTAGTAAAACTTAAAAATACTTTTATAAGCTTTAGAAGTAACTTTACCTATAGGCTTTATATATAAACCTTTCTACTATAATTATCTTTAACTAGTAAAATCTACTACTTACTAAGTCTTCCTTTAGATATATTAAAGACATTTTATAAAATATACTAGTATAATTAAGGTAATATTTATTTAAATTTTTAAAAAATTACCTAAGCCGTATATATAAGGGAACATTACTTATAATATATTTATTTAGTACCTATAATATATATATTTTACACTTTTTAAACTAGTATATATAAAGCTTTTTAATTTAAATAGTTTACTTTTTTATACTATATATCCTTTGTATTAGTAAATAAATATATTTATTATTAAAAAAACTTTTAATAGGCTAGTATTATATTTTAAACTAAAAGATAAAAAGATAGAGGCTTATATTAAATACATATAAAATTATACTTATAAATAAGCGTTATAAGTATAAAGTTTTATATTAAAAATTTTATATATAGTGTATTATTTAAGCCTAAATCTTAAATTTTTTATTATATAGACGAATTTTAAATACTATATTTAAATAGAAGCCTTCTATAATAGTTATATTTTTTAATATAAGGTTTTTTATAAAATTTCTATATAGAATATATAAAGTATTTTTAATTACTTTAGTTTCTATACTAGCAATAAAATTTAATTTTTTAATTTTAATAGTATAGATACTATTAAATTTCTTAAAAAATTCTAAAATAAGTAGTAAGTTGTTATTTATAAAACTTTTTTTAATATATTAAGTATAAAGGTATACATATACTCCTCTATTTTTAAAATACCTTTTAGTCGCCCTAAGCCACCACAGCCACACTATTTGTTTAATTAATATATAAATATATATATATTAAATATAAAGTAGTACTATTATTAAAAAAAAATTTTTAGAAAGCAAATTAGTATTATAATTTTATATAAAATATATAGTATTATTTTTTTTTATTTATTATTTATAATGGCCGACAACTACTGTTATAACCTATTAGTTACTTTTTTAACTTTATTTTTATATAAAATAAAGGTTATATTTATTCCTATTACTTTTCGCTCTGCCTATATATATATAAATAGTATAGCGTTTAATAATAGTTAATATTTCTTATTTATAATTATATCTTCTTTTTTACCTATAATAATTACTACGACACTAAATACGCCCTATACGCCTCTCTAGCCTACACAAACACACTAAAGAAAATACCTATTACTTATATATATAGGCCCCCCTAGAACTTTTAAATATTAATTATTCTTAGTATTTCTACGTTCTCTACTATTTTTTACCTGTCGTCCTATAGGGTCTAAGCTTAAAATATTTTTACTATTACCTCTACTATTATCTCTATTACTTTTACTATTATTTTTATTACCGCTTTTACTTTTACTATATTTTTTACGCTAAAGAGTACCTACTATATTTATAAAATATTTATTTTACCTATTAGTTTTATAATAAACTATATGTTATATTTCTTTACCTCCTCTATTTTTATTATAGTAATTTTTACCCTTATTATATTACTACCTATTAAAGCCGCTGCCGCTAATCCTATTAATTTAATATTTATAATTTTAACTGCTTCCTTTATTAATAATCTAATTAACTAATTAGGCTAGTATCTATTATTAAAAATAGTTGTAACTTTATTTAATAAGTTATAATTAACTTTATAGGCTACTAAATAAATAAAGTTATTTACCTTTAAATAAATAAGGTATTTATACTATTAAGTAATCTGCTAGAATTATATCTTTATTACCTATAAAATAAAATAATATTATTAGAAAAGCTTAAGTAATTATAAATACCTTAAGATTAATTATAATTATCTCGTTATTAGTATTAATAAGAGGAGAAGTAGTATTAGGACCTTTAAAAAAAAAAAAAGAAAATAATATTTTAGTAAGTATTTTTTTTTTAATAAACGTTTAGCTGTGTTAACTATAAAAGAAGATAGAAAAAAGATATATAGGTAGTACTTTACGTATCTCTCTTTTAAAGAATATAATATTAGTACTAGATTTTTTATACTAAAGTTTTTTAATTTAATATTTTTTTAGGGGGGTACGCTAAGTACGCTAGTATACTAATATAAAATACTATACTCTTTTTAGTATTATCTTACCTAGTTTTTTTAATATATTAAGTATAAAAGTATATATATACTCCTTCTTTTTTAAAATTTCTTTTAGTCGCCTACACAGCTACTACAGCTACACTCTTTTATTTAATTATTATATAAATATAATATTATTATTTATAATAAGTAAAGAATTAATAACTATATATATTATAGAGCTAGGAAATTTTAGTTTATTATATTTTTTATTTTATAAAGTATTCCCCTACGCTATTTTTCTTATTTAAGTATATTATAAAAAACTATAAATTTATTAAGTTTAAAGTACTTAAGGAGCTTTTTCTTATTTTATTTTTTGAATACAGCGTAGTGTAACTAATATAAATAAATATTAGTATAAATATAGGTAATAATACTTAGTAGATATCTAATAGTATATTTTAAATATATAACAATACTAGTATAACTAATTTTTATTTTTAACTATAAATTATCTAATTAAAGAGATAGGCTTTATTTACTAAAGATTATAATAATTTTATAGCTTTTAGAAATTAACTTAGTATTTTTGTTTTACAATATTACTTAAAAGATTTTTTTTTACTTTTATTAAGGAGCGCTTCTTGTTTTTATATATTAATCTTTAAACTTAGATTATATATATCTAATTTACTTAATTAGGTACTAACTTCTTATTAATAGTAGTAAAAAAGTTAATAATAGCTAGCTTATTTTAAATATTACTAAGCTTATATACTTTTATTGCTTTATAAGGAGCTTTTAATTTATAATACTATAGTATAAAATTATTCTTTTATACTTTACTTTTTTTAAATAAGTATTGTATTATTATAATATAATATTTTATACTACCGCGTTAGTAGTTAAGAGTGTTTATTTAAAAAATTAAATAATTAAATAAATTATAACATCTTCTTTAATAGTATAGTATATTTAAAAAGCACTTATAAGCTCTACAGTTACTATTAGATTAATCTAGTTTTAAATATTTATTATTTAATTTACTCTAGTAGTCTACTTAGTTAAATAGGCGTAGTATATAATAATCTATATATTATAGTTATAGCAGATTTTTATAATTTTTATTTTAAGTACTTCTATAATACGTAAAAGCTAAAGTGTAAAAAAAAATTATTAAAATTATTAACGCTTTAAAGTTAGGGTTAATAAAATCCTAAATATTATAAAGCGTATATTATACTTTAAGTAATATATACGAAGTTAGTTAGCTTACTAAATTAATAAAACGGATATTATTAATTAGAAAAGATAAAATAGTTTTAGTTATTATAACGCTTAAAAAATTATTAGTTATAAAACTTACTAAATATTTATAGGCGTTTAACATAAAAAAAGACTAATAAAAAAAGGACTAGTTTTTTAAAGTTTAATAACTCTATATATATATTTCTATATTAATTAAATAATAGAGTGTAGCTATAGTGGCTGTATAGGCGACTAAAAGGGGTTTTTAAAAAAAAAGTATATATATACCTTTATACTTAATATATCGAACAAGTTAGGTAAGACTGGGTCGAAAAATTAATAACTCTATTAATATTAAATATACAAATTATTAAAAAAGATTATTTAAAAAAGAGTTAAAAAATACAGTATAATAAAACTGAATTAGGCTTAGCGTATATATAGTTTTAGTTATATAGTTTTTAATTAAATAAATAGTGTGGCTACAGTGGCTTAGGGCAACTAAAAGGGATTTTAAAAAAGGAGGAGTATATATATATTTTTATACTTAATATATTAAAAAATTTAGGTAAGGCTAGGTTAAAAAAAGTATACTATTTTATATTAATATACTAGCGCGCTTAACGTATCCCTTTAAAAAAACGTTAAATTAAAAAACTCTAGTATATAAAATTTAGTATAAATACTATATTCTCTTTTAAAAGAGAGATATATAGAGTACTACCTATATATTTCTTCTCTATCTTTTTTTATAGTTAATATAGCTAAATATTTATTAAAAAAAATATTTATTAAAATATTATTTTTCTAAATATTATTCTTTAAAACTTTTTTTACTTTTACTTTTATTTTAGTAGATACTATATTTATTTAAATTAATTTTAACACGCCTACTACGCCTACTATACTAAATATATAGACTATCCCTACTATATCTTAGCTAGATAGTAATATATAATAAGTTTTTTTTTAATACTACTAAATATCCTATATATAGCGTAATCGCCTAGTTTTTTAAATTAAGTATTTATTAATACTAGTATATCCTAAATAGTAAAGTGTATAGTAATAAAATAAATAGTAATAAAATAAATAGTAATAAAATAAATAGTAATAAAATAGATAGAACTATAATACTATTAATAGTAGATATAATAGAGTTTTAAAATTTAGAGTTAGTAGTGCTAACCTATACAAAGGCAATAATATTAGTAAAAATAAAATTTTTCGACACATTAAGTATAAAGGCATATATATA
This sequence comes from Pleoardoris graminearum, assembly GCA_030770415.1. Classification (NCBI taxonomy): domain Eukaryota; kingdom Fungi; phylum Ascomycota; class Dothideomycetes; order Pleosporales; family Didymosphaeriaceae; genus Pleoardoris; species Pleoardoris graminearum. The sequence goes on along the minus strand of JASEKS010000107.1, from coordinate 102,056 downwards.
CTCCTCCTTTTTTAAAACCCCTTTTAGTCGCCTACACAGCCACTACAGCTACACTATTTGTTCGATTAGTATATAAATATATTAGTAAAAATAAAAGTAAATAAAAAGGTTAAAGTAAACGTAGTACTATACTAATTATAAAAAAAAAAATAACCCGTTAATATTAATTTTATAATAAAAATATATAGCCTAAAATACGTAGCGTAGCTATGTAAGGTATTACTAGGGGTACTAATAGTAAAAGTAAAAACGTCCTAAGCTTAGAGCTCGGAGCCTATAGGGCGACAGGTATATAGTGTTTTAAATTATGTCTTAAATTTCTACACTAACACTTTATATTTGACATTTAAAATACTAAATATATAGATAAAAAATAATATTTAGTAATTAGTATATACAGCTTATATAGTAGGTTTTTTTATTTTTTTTAAAAAAAAATAAGCCTTTTATATTAAGGCTACCTAACTATTTAAAAAAAGTCTTTTATTTCCTAAATAAACTAGAACCGGCTCTTTAATTTTTTAATTTTTTAGGTTATTATTTACTAAATAGTTATACTAAACTATTAATCTATTACTTAATTTAGTCTAGTTCGCCACGCTAGGCCTATTTAGAAAGTAGATTTTTATTTTATCTAACTTTAAATAGTAATTTTAGCCTAAAATCTTATTTATACTTTTAGATATAACGTATTCTATATAGAGATTTTAGCTTTTTATAGCCTTATATTAATTTTTTAATAGTACTCTATACTTCTAAAAATTTTACTTTTTACTAGTAAAGTAGACGTATTTAAAAAATATTATAGTAAGGAGAGGAATTGAACCCCTAATATAAGGAATAATAATAAAAATTCGAAGAATTTTACAAATCTAAGATATTTCTAAATACTTACCTACTATGCTACCCCACTATATAGTAGTTACTAATATATATATATTTTATAGCTAATTTTATTCGCTAGTTAAAAAGTTATAATAATATAAAGTTAAATTATAAAGGTATACACATACTCCTCATTTTTTAAAACCCCTTTTAGTCGCCCTAAGCTACTACAGCCACACTATTTATTCGATTAATATATAAATATAAATATATAAAGTTAAGTAAAACAGATATCTTAGGTTTAAGACTATATATCTAAGGCTATATTTACGCTAATCCTTATTAAATTTTATTATACTATATTATATAACTTTTTTAACAAATACTCTTTTTAATAATTTATAAATTTAATATTAGTAGAGTTATTAAACTTTAAAAACCTGGTCTTTTTTAATTAGTCTTTTTTTATATCACCCCCCTATAATAGCTAAAGATATAAATTATTATTAGTATATAAATAAAATAATACTTACTAGATCTATTAAGCTAGGAGCTTTAAAAAAAAATTAAAAAATTAATTAGAGTCATAAAAAATAGAATATTTAATAATTAAGTACGTAAAGAAAATCTTCTTTTATTTTTAAAATACTCGACTTATACCTATAGAGAAAAAATAAACGAAAAATTATTAGTTTTTAAAATTATAGAATTAGAATAATTTTTATAAGAAAAAAGTACTAAAAAGCTATATTATATATACGTAAAGGAGAAATAAATCCGTTATTTTAAAGAGTTTTATAAATTAGTAATATAAGCTCTAAGATATCTTTTCGCAATATAAACACTTTAAAAAATATTTTTATAAGTAATTTCTTTAAAATATATAGTAAAACTAACTACTAAATAAGAAATACGTAAACTACTACTCATATATATTATTTTATACAGGGGGGTGACATTAGGAAAAATGTAATCTAAAAATTACCTTTTTTAAAATAATATAACTTTTTAGTTATAAGAGCTAAAAATATATAAAAAATACTATTTTAAAGAAAAAGACTAGTAGACTTTATTTACCTATTTAGGGGCTACTTACTAAGGCGTTTAAAAGAAAAAAAAATTTAGGAAATATAGATAATATTTAAAGTCCTACTTTAAACTATTATAACTTTTTATTTAACGTATAAAATTGGCTAGTTTTTATATATATTATACTAATATCTATAATATATAAGTATATAAAATATTTTTATATATTTATATATTAATTATATAATTATATATAAAAGTTACTTTTTTAAATTATTAATAATAAACTAGTAATAATAAATTACTAGTATTTAGTATAGTAGCTCCTAGCTTCTATAACTACTTTATAATAGTTAGGAAGTAATAAAATAAAGTTATTAATAACTTTTTAAGTTATTTTATTTTACTCTTTATTAATATCTCTTTTAAAGGCCTCTATATTTTATAAACTAAATTCTACCCCTAAAATAGCCTTTTTATTTTTATTTAGTTCTTATTTTAAATAACTCTATATATTTTATATAGAGGCTAAATCAGGACTATAGGCTAGATAAGGAAATAATTTAATTTTATTATTTTTAAACTAGTTTAAAACGTCCGTTATTTTATAAATAGGAATATTATCTTATTAAAATTACTAATCTAAATTACTATTAATATAAAAATTATAATTATAATATAATATAATAATATAATAATATATATATTATTATATTAATAAAAAAAAGGGGTAAAAAAGTATTATAAAACTTACCCCTTTTTATAGAGGGTTTAACCTTAGATATAAAAACTTTATTTATATAATCCTTACTAGTATAAGAAGTAAAAGAATTAGATATTTTAATAAATACTAAATTACTTCTACCTCCTATCTAAATTATACTTTAAACTTATAGGGTAAGATCTTATCCTATAAAATAATTAATATAATTAATATTAAAAAACTAAAACTATAACTTAAAAATATATAGAAAGTTATATATTTTAATATTTTAAAAAATTAAAATAACTTATTGTATAATTAGCTAATAGCCAGTTCTTTTTTAACTCTATTATTATCTCTTTTTTTATAATATTATTTATTTTATTATCCCTTTTATATTGCTGACTTATTAGAAAATATAATATTTTTAAAATTTATCTTTTTTAAATTTTTTAATTATTTTTTAGTATATTTTATTCTTTTTTTAGCATTTTCTTTGTTTATTATTAGTTCTTTATTACTTATATTAATAGAGTAACCCTTCTCTTTTAAAATCCTTTATAACTGTCTTTTTATAATATTTAGACTATTTTCTATTAATAGTTTTTTATTTTATTTTATAGAACTTCTAGTTGAGTCTTTATTAATAACTCTTTTATTTTTTTTAGTTAACTTTTTTATACCCCCTATATAAACTTTTTTTATATTATAATTCTTTTCTTTATTTTTTTTTATTCTTAATACGTTAGATAGTATGATAAATAGTCTTTATAGGCTTTTTTAAAGTAAAACTAATTATAGAAATAAAAGTATTTACTTTTAAAAGTAAATTAACGTTATATTTAAGTTTTAAAACATTTAGTATTATTTTAAGAGAATAGAAGATTAAATTTATAAAAGTTAAAAGTTTTTACTATATACTATAATATTAATAATATATTACGTAATTAGTAATTATATAAGCCTTTGTACTATTTTTATATATATTTGTATACTAATCGAACAAATAGTGTGGCTGTGGTGGCTGTGTAGGCGACCAAAAGGGGTTTCAAAAAAGGAGGAGTATATGCATGCCTTCATACTCAATGTGTCGAAAAATTCAGGTAAGGCTAGGTCGAAAAAACTATTTTTATAATTAATATAATTTTATTATTAAATTACTAATATACTTTAAAAATCTAGTTACGTAACCTATACTAGGCCTAAAAAGGTATAGTTAAAATTTTAGTTAAATATATTTACTAACTAAAAAGTTATAGCAACCTAAAAAAGGAGTTAAAAAATTTATTATATTTACGTAATTTTTATTTATTATAGGTAATAAATAGGACGTAACTAAAATTCTAATATAAATTTCTATTATTTTCTCTTTAAAACGGTATAATCCACGTATTTTTAGACTTAGTAATTAATTTTATATTAATTTTTAAAAATAGTAACTTTATAGATTACTCTTTTCCTAATATCACCCCCCTGTATAATATAATATCTATACTAGACTTTTTTAATGTAATATTTTTTTAGGGAGTATATTATATATAGTATTATATATACTAGTATAGTGCTATACTCTTCTAAGTATAGTTTTAATATATTCTTTTAAAATATTCAGTATAAAAATTTATTTTAATAGAAACCTAAAGATTTTAAAATTATTAATAAATAATTAATATATCATATTTTTTATTCTCGGTTTTTTTTAAAAAATAAAATAAGCCTATTATTAAGGCTACCTAACTATTTAAAGAAAGTACTTTATATCTAATATAAACTAGAATCGGCTCTTTAACTTTTAGATTTTTTAGGTTATTATACTAAATAGTTATACTAAACTACTAATCTATTACCTAATTAGAACTATTTCGCTACGGTAGGCCTATTTAAGAGTAGATTTTTTATCTTATATAACTTTGGATAATAATTTTAGGCTAACTATTTTACTTATACTTTTAAATATAGCGTATTCTATATAAAAATTTTTAGTTTTTATAGTTTTATATTAATTTTTTAGTAGTACTTTATACTTTTAAAAATTTTACTTTTTACTAGTAAAGTAGGCGTATTTAAAAAATACTTATAATAAAAAGAAGAATTAAACCTCTAATATATAAACAACGTTAAAATTTAACAAATCTATATATATTTCTAGGCACTTACCCACTATGCTACCACACCTTTTATTTAGTTATATACTAAGCTATATATTTATATTCTTCTATACTATATATCTATTATATTTATATACTAGTAAGTTTTACTTTATGTAATTATTATTATAATTATATATACTATTTACGCGCTAGACTTTTTATTATTTTTATTATTAAATAAATCTATAATTTTAGGGTAGTACCTTTATTTTAAAAATATAATTACTAGCAACTATAGGGGTTTCTATAAAACGGCTTTATAAAATCCAAAATATAATAATAGGAAATAATAATAGTATACGGTTATATATTAACGCTTTATACTAAAAATAGTTATAATAAGTTAAAATAGTATTACCCGCTTAATTACCTTTAATAAGTTAATATATAATCTTATTTAATAGAGTACCAAACATCTACTTATTAAAAAAATATATAATAGTAATAACTCTCTATTCTTATATATATACTACCTACGTAATATATTACTAATAGTATAGTATATAATAATATCTTTTTAATTTTAGAAACCTAGACTTATATTTCTTTAATAAACTATAATATTTAATAAAACTTAAGTTTTAAGTTAATTTTTTTTTAAAAATTAATACTTCTATATTAATAATTCTTTTTACATTATAAGAACTTCTAATAGTATTTATACTTCCATATAGTATATTAATAATAATAGTATATATTTATATACTAATCGAATAAATAGTATAACTATAGTAGCTCGGGGCGACTAAAAGGGGGTTTAAAAAAGGAGGAGTATATATATACCTTTATACTTAATGTATCGAAAAAGTTAGGTAATATAATAATAATAATAATAATAAAGTTAAAAGGGGTAAAGGTCCTAAAATAATTTAAAAAGTAAATAGAATTATTAGTAAAGACTTAATTAAAAGCGCTAAAATGGAAAATAAAAGATAATAATTAAAAAATTATGCTCCTTTATTTTTAAAACCCCTTTTAGTTACCTTAACCTACTATAGCCATACTATTTGTTCGATTAGTTTATAAATATATAAAAAAATATTATAAGAGAGAAGTGTTATACTATTAATATAGAAAAAAAACTTTTAAGAATAAAGAAAACTAAAAAATAACTATTAAAATACGCTAAAGAAAGTATTAAACATATTAATAATATAAATTTTAAAAAAATTAATATTTTCTAATAAGTTAGTACTATATAAAGGAGAGATTAGAAAGGACTATTATAAAAAAAGAAGTAATAATAAAAGTTAAAAATAAACTTATATTATAATATTAAGGCGTATATACCCTCTTTAATTACAGGTTAATTACGTATATTATAAAAAGTTTTTTTTTAAAACTTTTACTTATATATAATTATACTATTATAAATAGTATACATCGTATTTTCGTTTTATATTTTTAATATAACGTTTTATTTATATAGAAGGCCTAGAGTTTTAAATAAAAAACTAGTAGTTATAAGATACGTAGAATAAGTGTAGAATAAATATAAAAAAAATATAAAAAAAATATAGAATAAATATATAAATAATATATACTATTTATTCTTACTATTACCCTTCTATTTTATATACCCTTTAAATACTTTTTACTAGCTTTATATATCTATATCTTATTATATACTATTAGGTATAGTTTAATATAGTATTATATATTTATATTATTCTTAATCGTCCCTATTTTAATATTTTTATAGTATTACTAGTATAAAAACTATATACTTACTTAATTATATATATATTATAATTATTAGTAATTTTTTTACTCTATTTTATTTTTTAAGCATAAGACATGCTTAACTTACTTCTTTTTCTTTCTACTATTATATTTTAGCTTTTTTATTATTACGTAAATATTCTTATTTATTATATATCTATTTTTATTTACGTAGTTATTATTTATACTATTTTAAAATTTATTATATATATTATTTATTATAATAAATTATTTATTATTATAAAGTTATTACTATCTTTATCTCTATTTTCGCGCAAAGAGCCTAACTAATATATTATATAGTTATTTTTTAATATAGGTACTATAGTAATCGCGTTCCGTATTTTTATATTTTTACCTAACTTATAGAAGCTAGTTTTAAAATTTTTTATTTTTTTTTACTACTAAACGCTATTTTATTTTACTACTATTTATTTTACGCGCTTTATAGATAAGCCTATTAATAATAAATTAGGGTTATAGTCTGTAGTAGGTTTTTTTTATAATAATAGCGTTACCTAACTATATTTTAATATAAATTATTTAGGCGTTAGCGTAGGTATTATTAGGTTTCTTAATTATATATATACTATTAATAATAATATATATATTTGTATATTAATCGAATAAAAAGTGTGGCTGTGGTGGCTCGGGGTGACCAAAAGGGATTTTAAAAAAGGAGGAGTATATATATGCCTTTATACTTAATGTGTCGAAAAAGTTAGGAATAATAATATATAATACTAATATTTTATATATACGTACTACTCTAATCGTTTAAGAAACTATTATTTTTTTAATTTAATTATTAAATTTATCTGCTTTATATATTTATATTATATTTTTTTTAAAATATTTTTTTATATTAAGCGTATACGTATCGTTTAATATTATTTCTATATATTATTAGTAATAGTCTAAGTTAGTTTTATTATATATATACTAACCTAAGTTTCCTTTAATTAAGATACTTTATAGTAGTTACTAATAAGTTTAATCTAAAAGTCTATTAAGTAACAGCGTAGACCTATTATAAAATTATTAATTATAATTAATAGGGTATCGCTATTACTTATAAGTATTATTTAAGTAAAATAGAGTAATATATTACTATTCTACTAATTTTTTAGTTTATTAGAATTAATAGCGTTAGTATTATTTTATAATCAAACTTTATACTTTAGCCTTACTTATATTATTTTTATTTATTTTTAGCACTATAGATACTAAGATTTTATTAAATAAAATAAGATAAAATAGAATACAGACTATAGTATTATTAATATTAATATTAATAATTTTAATATTTTAGTATTTTATAGACTTTAGGTTATTAGTGCGTAACGTATTATTATATAAAATATTAAAGAGTCTCTCTTTTAATTACTTACTAAAACTAGAAAGAGCTACTTTTTTAAAACTAGTATTACTAATACTACTCTACTTAAATATAAATATAAAAGTTTAAGTATTAAAATTATTAAAATTATAGTAAGTAGTGCTGGCTAGAAAGTATAGTATATTTTTTTTTTTTTTTTTTTTACTTTTACTATTTTTCTTATATCCTCCTTTATACGGAATAATAGCTTAAATAATACTTTTTTTTTATAATTATATTTAATATTTTTATTTTTATTAATAAGTACCTATAACTACTTACCCGTACTTATAATATTTAATTTAACCTACTTATATACTTTATTAATAATTAAATTAATTATTTTATCCGCGTATGTCTTCTTAGTCTTTTTAATTATTAAAAACTTATATTATAGTTCCTATATATCTTTTAATTTTTTTTAGTATACGCTATTATTTAGCTTTTATTTTAATTTTACTAAGCCTAAAAAGTATAATTATCTATTTTTTTAGTATCTAATTATTAATTCCTTTTAGATATTTTGTAATAGTTTTAGGGTTAGAAACTAGTAAAATAAATAGGATTTTAGTTATATTAATTAATATATTATTTTTTTTATTACTAGCTATAGGGCCGTGCTTTTTTATTAGTATATTTTTTATATATTCTTATTATAGGCTTCGTTGTAAAGTTATATAGTAAGATAAAACGTAGGGCGTATAATTTAAAATAAAATTATTTTAAAATAAAACGTATTAATAATATAGTATAGTTAAAAAGTCTTAAATTATTAGTATTTTTATTATATAGATAGGCGTAGTTAAATAGGCACGCCTACTATTAGTATAAGTTTAATATAAAATAATTTACCAGTAAATATAAGTATTTATATATATAGCCTATTATATATATATATCTATAACTATATATACGGTATCTTATAAGTCTTTTATATAAAAAGATAGCTAAAGATAATAGCTCTTTATAATATCCTACGTAAAGAAATATAATATTATTTAGTATAATAGTAGTAGTAAATATTTATAATTATGCTAAATTATTAAAACTATAGTATTATAGCCTATACTTTATTATACTATACGTCGTAGTCTATTAGGTAACTATTTATATAATCTACTATACTAATTATACTAATAAATATTACTAATATACTATATTAATTATTCTATTCTATTACTTTTATACTATACTTAGTAGATATAAAGGTATACACATACTCCTCCTTTTTTAAAATCCCTTTTGGTCGCCCCGAGCCACTATAGCCACACATTTTATTCGATTAGTATATAAATATATACTTAGTAGTATAATATAGTCTTTACTATATTAATAGTCTAATATATTATATTAATTTAATATTACTTTATTACGCTCGTAGTATTAATAATTTATATTTAATTACTTCTTATACTATAATAGATAGTATATATTCTTTATAATTATTATCTATTTACTATCTAGCTATACTATATTATTATAATAAAGAGCTAATAGAGTAAATATTTATATTATATTTACTCTATCTTTTTATTAACTAGACTATAGTCTTACTCTAATTACGCTATTAATTATATAATATTACTTATAATACTATAGTAGGCTTATACTCTTTTATTTTAAATCTTTATTACGCCTACTACTTTAGCCTACCCTTAACCTATATTTTTATTATTATTCTATATTATATCTCTACCTTACGCGCTCTAAGTAAGTTTATTTTATATATAATTTTTAGCTAAAATATTATTCTCTAGCTATAAATCTATATTACTAAGAATATTAATAATAACCTTATACTACAACTAGCTAATTTAGAAATTATAGTTATAGTATTATTAACCTTTTATATTAATTAGATACGGCTCTAATAGTTTAAATATATATTTTTTAATTAAATCTATTAATTAGTATATTATTTTAAAACTAGCTACTAGTATATAAACTATATTAATAGTTTTATTTTATTATATTTTAATTTTATCCTATTTCTATTTCTGGCTTTAATTACTAAAAAATATAATTTTTTTCTATCTAAAAACAGTTTGTTATTTCTATACTTTAATTAAAACTATTATAAATAGTATAGATTAGTATACTTACTATATAAACTAGTACTTTATTAAATTTAACGTTAGTTCTAATATAATACTTAAAAATATTACTATGATTATAGTTTATATTATCTAGATTTTTTATAATAGTAAAATATTTAATAATTATTTTTATATTAATAGTATTACAGACTATATTAATAATATAATCTATTTTAGCTAACTCCTTACACAGCTCGTCTATATAATTTATAAATAAAAAGCTAATAATTACTTTTTTATTTTAAATTTAAGACTTTAGTACTATATTAGTAGGTTTTATACTATTACCCTAATTTTTTTTATCTTTATTAAGGTTTATAGGGTTAAATAAGTTTTACTAGTTTAGGTTTTTACTTATAATTATTTTACGCTATAGGTACTATAGTACTAAAATTATATTAGGAAATATAAATACTACTTACGCCTTTTAGTAGCTAGTTTTATTAATTATATTTATTTATACCTTTTTTAGTCTAGACTTACCTAAAACTATACTACCCTATTCCTCCTACTTTTATATTTTTTTTAAAAAATTATTATTAATAAGCGTTTATAACCGCGACTCTATTTTTTTAAAATAGGTAATACTCTATTATAAAAATTAAATAACTAGCTACTCTTTCTATAGCTTAGTATTAATAAGTTTAAAAATATTTCTAAATAGATTTATAGATTTATAGTTATAAGTAATAAATCTAGAGTAGATTATTTCTATAAAAATATTAAGTATTTTAATTATATCTATATTCTATACTATTTACTAGTATATAAATAATTTTTTTTTATTCACTAAATTCTCTTTACGCGATTCTATTTTAAATTTATTTTATATATTTTAAATACAGACAATATTTATATTAATTAGTATTTAAATAGTTTTATTATTTTAACTCTTCTATATAGGGTCCTTATAAAGTATAGTCTTATATATAAATATTAAAGCGTAGCTCGTGCCGTTTATAAAAATAAAACTAGTAATTTCTAAATATATTAGGCGTAGTAACGGGTTCTGTTTATTTCTATTTAAATTAATTATTTAAAGAAAAGTGCTAGTAAATTTACGGCTGTTTAATTATAGTTTATTAATAATTATTATATATATATAGTGTTAATTAACTACTATTTATACCTATTTACCTTTATACGTAGTATATTAAATAAGTTAGTACTTTTACTTACTATTTTCTTTATTCTTTATAGTTATATTTAAATAAAATAGAGCCTATTTTACTATATTACTATTTATAGCTATAAAATTTAGTTTATTTTTATATATTTTATAGTATTATTTTTAGAGATCCTTATACTCTCTATTATTATAGTTTAGAACATTATAAATATAGACTAGCTAGCTACTATTTATACTAAGAATAAAGTAAAAAGTGCTAGTTAGACTAGATTAGTTAGTTATAATATTAGGGTATCTTTTATAACTATCTTCTCTTTACTATTTAAAATCCTTAGTTAGAATATATTTAAATTCAAGCCTAGACTACTACGTAAATAAAATACCCCTTTTAAAAAAAGTTTTAATATCTGTAAGTATAGAGCGTATTTAATTTTAGTTAAGTAATAAATATATATCGCGTTTAGTATTATTTAATAGCTTAAAATATAAACTAATCTTTTTTCTTTTATACTTCTTATAGAGCTCCTTACCTAAATTATAAAAAATAATAAGTTTTAGCCGCTACTCTTTTAGGATATTTTTAAAAAGTAGTAAGTCTATTAGTATTATAGCTTAGTCTTTTATTTAGAGTTTAATATTATTTAAATATATAAAAATTAGCGTATATCTAATTTAAAGCTTTATACCTTTATATTTACTCTTCTTATTAAGCTAAAAAATTTAATTAGTTTAAATAAGTATACTCTAGCTCTCTATAATAAACTATAAGTTAAGGAGTATAGCGCCTTATATTTTAATAGTTTTATTAAGTTTTATTTTATTAATAAAAATAGTAGATATAAGCACGCTAAATAAGTAGTATATAAATATATATATACTAACTATCTAGTACGCAACTAGGCTAAACCTATAAATAAATAGTAATTTAAAAAATATAGAAATATATTATAAAATATTATTTTTATATTATTAATATAATTAGTTTATATTTACTCTAAAAAGCTCTACTCTATTCTCTTATTTTTTTTTAATTTATAATCTTATAATTACGCCTATATTATAATTTTTTATTACTTTTTAAAGTCTATATTAGTTAGCGTTATACTATTTATAATAGTCTAATTAACATATTTAGTATTTATAGCTAGAGTTATAACTTCTTTATTTTAAGTCTTAAAAGTAGTCTTCTCTTTTTTATTATTATTAATAATTTTATTTTTTTTAATTAATAACGCGTCGTCGGGTATATTATTTAAAATAAGTATATATTTAATAACTTTCTTTACTATAATAAGTATATTAGTAAGGCTATTACTATTAATTATATTATTACTACTTTTCTAGCTACTATTTTTTTAATTTTTTACTATTAGTATATCGCTGGTTTAGCTATAATTTAGTATTAATATTTTACTACTATTTACAGGTACTCTTATCTATTTTAAAGATATATTATAATTACTAACTATAGTATATATTATTATATACTAGTCTTTATTATATTTTAGGTTATTCTTAAGTAATAGTATACTTATTTTATTTTTTAAAATACTAGGGCGCTGCGCTAGCGTAATAAGAGAGAAAGGAATAGATAGTAGTATAAAAGTTTAGGTAATATATATATTAATAATACTAAATAGTATACCATATTTAGTACTATTTTTATTTTTTACTATTATAAAGTAGTTAGCGTTATACTATTTATAATAGTATAAGTATAATATACTTACTAAATACTATAGTAGTCGCCTATATTATTAAAAAATAAATTTTAAAATCCTTTAATATTTAAATACTATTTATATAATTATTAATTATTATTTTAAGCTTATATTAGTTCTGTATCTACTCGTTATTATAAAATAAAATAAAATAGGTAAACTACTTCTATTATAGAAATTAGATTTTATTATATAGTTTTTAAAATAATATATATTTTATAAGCGGAGACTGTCCCAGCGTTAGTAAATTATATATAAACTTAAATATTACTACTACTAGAGTAGAGTCGTAACTAAGAATATATATATTTTAATTTATAAGTATTTTAAGCCTATTCTACGACTTAAATCTAGAGCCTATAATAGTATAAAATTTTAAACTTTCTAACTAACTTATAGTAATACTTATTTAAGATTATATTAAAAATACAGGCCGGCACTTATTTATTTAGTTATTATTATCCTTCTTGTTAAACTATCCCTTTATTATTATTAAGCTCCCACGACCCCGTTTTATTGGGAGCGCACGTGCCACCACTAGCCACATGTGGCTAGTGGCTTAATCAGCCTTAGCGCGGCGCCTTTATTATCTCCCCTTTTATACGCCTCCTCGTACCTGTGCATATAGTAAAAGCACACATATTTTTATACTATTACTTTATTTTTAGGCTAGCCTACGTTCTTTTTAACTTACTTTTAATAATTATATTATTAAAAATACTAATTATAGAAATATTAAAATAAATACGTAGTTTATTCTAGATTTTACTTTAATAAGTAGTTTTAGGCCGAATTAGCGTAGATTTTTTATTAATAGTCTAGTAAGCTAATTAGTATATAAATAGTAGCGTTTCTAATTTTATAATTTTAAAAAATATATTTTTTAAGTATTTAAATATTTAGTCTAAGTTGTATATATTACTATTACTTAATTATATATTTAGCGTTAACTTTACCTATTATTATTTTATAAAGTTTCCTCCCTTTTATATTTTATATATAAATATATTATTATTAACTATATACCGTATAATTACCTTAATAAGTATATTTAATTAGTTATTATTTATACTAAATAAGTAATAGAAAATCGCTTTACTTATTGCCTATAAGCTAATATAACTTTTATAACTAGTATATAATTATAAAAAGTTATTTTTTTTTTAAGTAGTAACTCTACGTCGCTATTATAGTTTACTATAAATAGGTAATTTAGGTATAGTATCTCTGTTAGAGTAAAAGGTAGTAATATTATTAATTTTAAAGAATATATAGTTATTTTTAGTTAAAAAATTAAATTTTATATTAAATTTTATATTAAAATTAGTAGTTTTTCCGCTAGTATCGCTAAAATAATTATTTATAGTAATAGGTAAAATAATATAGTAAAGTAACTATAGATATAATAAAAAGTAAAAATTAATAATATTAGTAAGAAAGTAACTATAGAAAATTATAAGTAGTTTTATAAAAAGTAAAATATACTATATAATAGGCTAAACTAAAAATAACGCTAGTGCGATTGTAAAAATATATAAAGTAATAGTTATAGCTACTAATTTAAAATATTACTTATACTATTTTAGATAGTATAACTCGAGCTAAAATATTATATATATATATATAATAATATTATAATATAGGTACTTTTAGACTATAAGTAATAGTATATAATAAAATTTTTTAGTTTTTTTTAGTCTTATACTATTTTAAAGCTTATAATATAAAACCCTAATTTATTTTACTATAGTAGAGTTATAGTACTAGAATAAGAATATATATATATAAATAAAGGGTAGTAGGTATAAAAATATATCTATCTTTAAAGGGCTATACTATAAATAATTTTATATTTTAAATATATAGAATAAATCTATTATATATTTCCTATATAGATTATATCTAGTAATATAACTTACAGCTATTAGCCCTAAGTAAAATATATATAGTAATACTTAAATGTTTACAGCTTAAACTCTATCTTATAAAAATTAAATAGATTTTATATATTTAGTAACATTAAATTTAGTAAATTTTACTATTACTTTAGTATATATTACTTAAAGTACTATTACTAATAGTTTATTATTTTAATATTATATATTTATTTAATATTAAATCTATTAAAGTTAAATAGATTATAATCTTCTATATTATACGCCGACTCTTAAATATTAAATATTATTTTACTACCTTTATAAGATTATTATTCTTAATTTAGTAGGTAAGGAGTTAAGTTAGTAAAAAAAAAAATTATTAAGAGTAATAATACTATATTATTATAAAGAAAGAATCTAATTTTTTATTTAATAGTATATAGTTACCGTACGTAGACTATTAATTAAAATTATATTTATTATATAGGTATTTTAATTACGGAGGTTATATAGATAATTAAGTTTTTTAATAGTAAAATACTAAAGATAGTCTTTAATATTATAAGTTATTATAAAGGAGAAAGTATTAGTATTAGTATTAGCGTTAGCGTAGATATAAAAGTAAATATAGGGGTAAAAAAATAGTTTTTAAATAGATGTAGATTTAATATATATATTATTATCTGCTATAGCAGATCTTATAAAGTAGTAAAAAAAAAATTAAAATTTTTATTTTTTAGCTATTTTAATTATATAGTATTATTTTATAGTATATTAGAAAAAATTACGTAGTTTTATTACTATTAATTAAAACTTTAGGCTAGTAACTAACTAACCCTATATATAAAGTAGGTATAATAGATACTATTATATAAAGCTCTATTTAAAAACTATTATTTTAGTTTAGCCTTAATAAACTATATACTCGCTTAAGTAAGTATTTACTTAGGCCCTTAGCTCCTTTTTTAACTTTTAACTTATTTTTTAGGCATATAAACGCGCTTAGCCTACTTTTTTTTTTTACTATTAGATTTTAGCTTTTTTACTTTTTTATTAATATTCTTATTTACTATATCTTTATTTTTGTCTTTATTAATATTATTATTCTTACTATCCTTAAAATCTTTATTTATATTATCTAATTAATTATTTTTAATAATAAAACTATTATTATTCTTTTTTTTATATTTATATATAAAAACTGATCTATATATTACGTAGTTATTTTTAGGTATACCTACTATAGTATTTACGTCTAGTATTTTAATATTTTTCTCTTATAAGCTAGCTTTAAAAGCTTTTATTTTTTTTTATTACTAAATATTATTTTATTTTACTGCTATTTATTTCGCGCGTTTTATAGGCAAGTCTATTAATAATAAATTAGAGTTATAGTTTAACATAAGTCTCTTCTATAATAATTGCGTTACCTTATTTTTTTTAATATTAATCGTCTAGAAATAGGCGTAAACGTTATTAGATTTTTTAATTTTATATATACTATTAATAATAGTACACAACGCTAATATTCTATATATATATATTACTATAGTTACTTAAAAAAAAAATTTTTTATTTAACTATTAGATTTATCTGTCTTATATATTACTAATAGTATTATATAAAATTAAATATATAGATTTTATATACTATTAGTAATAGTTTAAACCGGTTTTACTACGTATATACTTACTAACGTTTTTTTTAACTAAAATACTTTATAGTAGTTAAAATTTAATTTAAAAATCTATTAAATAAGGGCGTAGACCTATTATAAAGTTATTAATTATAATTAATAGGGTATTGCTATTACCTATAAATATTATTTAAGTAGAATAGAGTAATGTACTACTATTTTACTAATTTTCTAGTATATCTAGATTAATAGCGTTAGTAATAAAATTTTATAGTTTTTTTTTTTATATATTATTTTTATCTATTCCCTATACTATAGATACTAGAATCTAGTTAAATATAATAAGGTAAAATAAAATACGGGCAATAGTATTACCAGTATAAAAATTAATAAGCTTAATATTTTAGTAATTTATAGACTTAAGTTTATTAGTACGTAGTATATTATTATATAAAATATTAAAAACTTTTTTTCTTAACTATCTACTAACAGTAGAAAAAGTTATTTTTTTTAATTTTAAAATAAGTATTACTATTACTATTTAATAGAATAGTAAACGTAAAAATTTAAATAGTAGAATTACTAGTACTATAACTAAAAAATATAGTATTTTATTTATACTTTTCTTTTTTTGATCTGTAGCTATTTTTAGGGCCTCTTTTATATAGAATAATAATTTAGAAAAAGCCTTTTTCTTACGCTTATATTTAATAGTCTTATTCTTACTATTAAGTACCTATAACTACTTATCTATACTTATAATATTTAATTAAACCTGTTTATGCGCTTTATTAATAATTATACTAATTATTTTATCTATATCTATCTTTTTAGTATTCTTTAATATAGTAAGCTTATAGCGTAGTTTTAGTATATTATTAAACTTATTTTATATACGCTGCTAAATAGTCTTAATCTTAAGTTTATATAGTCTAAAAAATTTTATAATTTATATTTTTAGTATTTAGTTACTAGTTAGTATTTTATAACTTATAGTACTAGCAGGATTAAAAGCTTATAAAATAAATAATATATCTCCTTTATTAATTTTTATATTATTTTTTTTTTCCGGGCTATATTACTGCGATTTTTTATTTATAGCTTTACTATATTTTTTTACTATACGGCTTATTATAAGGGTATATAATAAAATAAAGGATTAAGCGTATAATTTAAAATAGTTTTATTTTAAGGCAAGACGTTAACGTAGTATAGCTAAAAAGTTATAAATTATTAGTATTTTTATTACGTAGATAAATATAGTTAAATAGGCGCGCCTACTATTAGTATAAGTTTAATATAAAATAATTTACTAGTAAATATAAATACCTATTTATATAGCCTACTATATATATTTATCTATAACTACGTATATATTATTTTGCAAGTCTTTTACGTAAAAAGATAATTAAAGATAATAACTTTTTATAATATTTACGTAAAAGAAATATAGTATTATTTAGTATAGTAGTAGTAGTAAATACTTATAATTAAGCTAGATTATTAAAATTATAGTATTATAGCCTCTACTTTTTTATACTATATATTATAGTCTGTTAGACAGCTATTTATATAATCTACTATATTAACTATACTAATAAATATTACTAATATACTATATTAACTCTTTTATTCTATTACTTTTATACTATAATTAGTAGTATAATATAGTCTTTACTATATTAATAGTTTAATATATTATATTAATTTAATAATTATTACTTTACTACGCTTATAGTATTAATAATTTATATTTAATTACTCTTTATACTATAATAGATAGTCTATATTTTTTATAATTATTATTTATTTACTATCTAGCTATACTATATTATTATAATAAAAAGCTAATAGAGTAGATATTTATATTATATATACTTTATCTTTTTATAGCTAGACTATATTTTCTTTAAATATATTATATAGTACTACTAATTCTATTACCTATTACTATAGACGCGAACTCTCTTTATTATAAACTTTTTTTTTACCTACTCCCCTAATCTATTTTTTACTTACACTTTTATTATTTTTCTAATTTACGTTTTTATTTTATATACTCTAGACAAGTTTATTATATATATAATTTTTAACTAAAATACTCGTCTCTAGCTATAAGTTTATATTAGTAAGAATATTAATAATAATTTTATATTATAACTAGCTAATCTAGAAACTATAGTTATAGTATTATTAAACCTCTATATTAATTAAATACAGCTCTAATAGTTTAAATATATATTTTTTAACTAGATTTACTAATTAGTATATGATATTAAGACTAGCTACTAGTATATAAATTATATTATTAGTCCTACGCTATATATTAAGCTATATATTAAGCTATATACTATAGCTATAAGTTTAAATTCTATACTAACTAAAATAAAATATATTTTTATAATTTTTATATACGCTTATTTTTTAATTATATCTAAAAAAATAACTTTTTTTAGCTTATACTTTTTTTAAACTAGTATCTTTAACGCTATACTTTACTTTTTTTTATATAATTATTAGTTTTATTTTATTATACCTAAGTCTTCGCCTGTTTTTATTTCTAGCCTTAATTATTAAAAAATAAAATCTTCTTTAGTCTAATAATAGTTTATAATTTCTATATTCTATTAAAACTATTATAAATAGTATAGATTAGTATACTTACTACATAAACTAGCGCCTTATTAAACTTAATATTAGTAGTAATATAGTACTTAAAGATATAGTTAAAATTATACTAATATTTTTATTAGCTAAGTTATTAGTAATAGAGCTAAGCTTAATAATAGTTTTTAAGTTAATAGTCTTACGGACTATATTAATAATATAATCTATTTTAGCTAAACTTTTATATAATTTATTAACATACTCTATAAGTAAAAAGTTAACTATTATACTTTTACTTATATCTAAGACTTTAGTATTATATTAAATAGACTTATACTTTTTATTTTAATTTTTTTTATTTTTATTAAAATTTATAGGGTTATAGAGGCTCTACTAACTAAAATTTTTATTTACTATTATTTTATACTATAGGCGTAGCAGTACTAAAATTATATTAAAAAATATAGATACTACTTATATTTTTTAATAGCTTATCTTATTAACTACATTTACCTATACCCTTTTTAATAAGCTTAGGCTTACTTAAGACTATACTACTCTATTCCCTCTAAGCTACTATCTTATTAGTAAGATTTTATTTAATAATTATATACAGTCGCGACTCTATTTCCTTAAACTAGCTAATAATATATTTATTATATTTAATATTTAAATATTCTTCTTATAGTATAGTATTAATAAGTTTTAGTATATTACTAAATAGATTTATAAATTTATAGTTATAAGTAATAAATCTAGAGTAAAAGATCTCTTTAAAAATATTAAATATTTATTTTAGATTTTTATTCGCAGCTACTTACTAGCGGATTATTAACTTATTATTATTTATAATATAATTACTTTTACGTATATAAATAACGTCTATATTAGTTAGTATCTAAATAATATTACTATTTTAAGTCTATTATATAGAATTTTTATAAAGTATAGCTTTATATATAAGTATTATAGCGTAGGTTATACTATTTATAAATATAAAACCTATAAACCCTATATAAACTAAATATAAAAATAGATTTAGTAGATTTCTATGTAAATTAATTATTTAAATATATATTTTAGTATTCTCCCTACTATTAAAATATAGTTTATTAATTATTAGCGCGTATATATATAATTACTTTATAATAATTAGTACTAATTTATCTTTATTTATAATATATTAAATAACTTAGTATATTTACTACTATTCTCTTTATACTTAATAGGTAAAATTTATTTTATAATATTACTATTTATAGATGTGTTTTCTAGTATACTTTTTTATATTTTAATATACTCTTTTTAGAGTTTCTTTTACTTCTTATAATAAAATATAGTTTAGAATGTTATAGAAGTAGTTTAACTAGTTACTATTTATAGTAAAAATAAAGTAGTAAGTATTAATTAAACTAAATTAGTTAGTTATAGTACTTAGGTACTTTTTATAACTATTTTTTTTTTATTATTTAAAGTTATCTATTATAATCTCTATAGGTCTAGTTTTATACTATTATATAAATTTTTTATTTCTATTAGTACTAATATAGATAAAATATATTTAGTTTTAGTTAAATAGTAGATAAATATTATATATAGTATTTTTTAGTAGTGTATAAAATAAATTAATTTTATTTTTTTTATACTTTCTATATAGCCCCTTACCTAATTTATAAAGGATAATAAGCTTTAGGCGCTACTCCTTTAATACGTTATTAAGTAATAGTAAATTACGTAGTATTATAATCTAGTTTTTTATTTAAAATTTAATACTATTTATATATATAGAGATTAGCGTATACTTAATTTAAAATTTTATACTTTTATATTTACCCTTTTTATTAAGCTAAGAGATCTAATTAGCTTAAATAAGTATACTCTAGCTCTTTATAATAAATTATAAGTTAAGGAGTATAGTACTTTATATCTTAATAATTTTACTAAGTTCTATCTTATTAGTAAAAATAATAAATATAAGTACGCTAAATAAATAGTATATAAGTATATAAATACTAACTATTTAGTATACTATTAGCCTAAGCGCGCGGGTAAATAGTAATTTAGTAAATATAAAAATATATTATAAAATATTATTTTTATACTATTAATATAACTAGTTTATATCTACCCTAAAAAGCTCTACTTTATTTTTATAATTTTTTTTAGTTTATAGTTTAAAAACTACGCTTATATTATAATTTTTTATTACCTTTTAAAGTTTATATTAGTTAGCGGTATACTATTTATAATAATATAATTTATATATATAGTATTTAAAGCTAAATTTATAATATTTTTATTATTTACTTTAATATTAATTAGCCTTAGGCGGTTTTTAATGATTATTATTATTAGTAACTCTACTCTTACTCTATTCTCGCCCCTCTTTTTAACTAACGTATTATTAAGTACCCCTATTAAAATAGTTATATATTTTACTTTTTTTATTATATCTAAGACCTTTTTATTACTATTATCTTTACTATTACTACTATTTTTAGTTACTACTACTTAGACTTCTTACTAGTAGTATATTACCTATATAACTATAGGCTAGTATTAATATTTTACTATTATCTATAGGTATTCTTATCTATTTTAAAGACGTATTATAATTATTAGTTATAATATATACTATTCTCTACTAGTTTTTATTATATTTTAGGTTATTCTTAGGTAATAATATACTTATTTTATTTTTTAGGATACTAGGGCGCTGCGCTAGTATAATAAAAAGAGAAAGAATAAGTAGTAGTATAAAAGTTTAAGTAGTATATATATTAGTAATACTAGGTAATGTACTATATTTAGTACTACTTTTATTTTTTATTACTATAAAGTAGTTAGCGTTATACTATTTATAATAGTATAAGTATAAGATACTTACTAAATATTATAGTTATTACTTATATTAATTAAAAATAAATCCTAAAGCCCTTCTAAAGGATACTTAAATATTATTTATATAATTATTAACTACCGCTTTAAGCTTATATAGGTTCCTAATCTACTTACTATTATAGTAAAAAATAAAATAGATAAATTACTTTTATTATAGAAATTAGATTTTATTATATAGCTTTTAAAATAATATATACTTTACGAGCAGAGACTATCCTAGTATTAATAAATTATATATAAACTTAAATATTACTACTACTAATATAGAGTTATAACTAAAAATATATTTTAACTTATAAATATTTTAAGCCTATCCTACGACTTAAATCCGAAGCCTATAGTAATATAAAATTTTAAACTTTTTAGTTAGTTTATAGTAATACTTGTCTAAGACTACGCTAAGAATATTAGTTATAGGGATATTAAAATAAATATATAGTTTATTTTAGGTTTTATTTTAATAAATAATTTTAGACTAAATCAGCACAGATCTTTATTAATAGTTTAATAAGCTAACTAGTATATAAGTAGTAGCGTTTCTAATTTTATAATTTTAAAAAGTACGTTTTTTAAGTATTTAAATATTTAGTCTAAGCTGTATATATTATTATTTATTAGCTAAGCTTTTAGTATTAATTTTACCCGCTCTTATTTTATATAGTTATTTTTTCTTTACTACTATATATAAGCGTATAATTATTAATTATATATAATATAACCGCTTTTATAAGCGCTTTTAACTTATTACAGTCTATACTAAATAAATAATAAAAATTAAATTTACTTATTAACTGTAAGCCGGTATAACGTCTATAACTAAAGTATAATAGTAAGAAGTTTTTTTTATTTTACTCTAGAATAATATATATCTATTATAGTTTAGTAAATATTATAATACTATTAGTATTATATTTAAGTATAGAGTTGTACGTAAGTATAAATAGTAAAAGTAAAAAGTTTTTAGTATTATACGCGAAATTAGTAAGTTTAGGTATAAAATTTTACTATTAGCTAGTATCTAAAATAGGGTAAAACTTTGTCGGAGTTACTAAAATAATTATTTATAATAATATATAGAGTATATATATTTATATACTAATTAAATAAATAGTGTAGCTGTAGTAGCTGTGTAGGCGACTAAAAGGGGTTTTAAAAAAGGAGGAGTATGTGTATACCTTTATACTTAATGTGTCAAAAAATTTAGGTAAGGCTAGGTCGAAAAAAATATAGAGTAATATAGTAGAGTAACAATAGGTATAATAGAAAGTAGATATTAATAATATTAATAAAAGAGTAACTATAGGAGATTATAAATAGTTTTATAAAAAGTAAAACGTACTATATAATAAATTAAACTAAAAACAACGCTAGTGCGATCGCAAAAATATATAAAGTAATAATTATAATTACTACTCTATAATATACTTATACTATTTTTAATAATATAACTCGAGCTTAAATATTATATATATATATAGTAATATTAGAATATAAATACTTTTAGACTATATATAATAGTATATAATAGACCTTTTTATTTTTATTTAGTCTTATACTATTTAAAAGTCTGTAGTATACGCAGGTAGCTAAGCCTAAAATAGATTTAATTAATATTTAGTATTTTATATATCTAATAATTAATTTATATAGGTACTAGTATTTATATCTATATACCTAATACTAGTACTATATTATAATATATAGTATATAATACTAATACTACTCTAAACCTAGTATTAACCTCTACTAAAGGCTACGATAGTATATTATAAATATAAGTATAAGTAGTATTATAGAAGGTATTTAACTCTATTAAACTTAACTTAATATATTTATATATATTAACGCAACCCTAAAATATAAAAAATATAAAAAATATACCTATTATTAGTTTAGTAAATTAATAGGTATAAATAAATACTATATTATAGAAATATTTATATAATAGCGCGACGCCTATATAGACTAGTAAGTAAACCTACTCTATAATATCCTAATAAGTATATAGATACTATATATACGCTTAAACTAGATAATATTACTATATTTAGATATACACTTATATATAATACTACACGACTTTAAACAGTTTAAAAATATATTAATAGACTTTTAGAGTTTATATACTAATAAAATAAATAATAGTATTATATTTATAATATTACTAGTATTACTATATAAAGCCTATTTTAAATATACTAATAGTAAAAGTACTAAAAAGAGATATATAAAATACGCTAGTAATAAGTATATATACTAAAATTTAGTAAAAAGACAGAAACTAAATATAAATAGGGTAAGTATTTTAGACTTTATAATATATAAATTTATATTAAAGTTTAACTATACTTTTACGTTTTAGCTAAATTATATAAAATATATATAAGGCGATATAGATTAAATACTTTATAATAAAAGACTATAACTAATTTATAAGCTATTATTATTTATAAGTAGTAAATAATAGGCTAGAAAACTAAATAACCTCCTATCTAAAATACTAGACAAGGGGTTTAAACTCGTAAGAATAGAAATATAAAAAGATAAAAATAATATAGAACCCTTATTAGTAAAATTTATATATTATAATATAGGTAATATAGTACGCTACCTAATAGGATATATACTATTTAAGTATAAAATATACTATAAACCTATTTATCTATATAAGAATAAAATAGAAAAAGTCCGAGTATATAATAAATTATATATAAAGGATTAGTAGTAGGAAATTTAATTTAAATTATTAAGTAAGTTAATTATAATTCTAGTATTAATATTAGTAAATAAAATACTATTTACTATACTATATAGCAATATATTATACTAATTAGTATATTTATTTATTAGAAACCTAAACCGTAATATACGTAAAGTATATAATAAAAATAGTATTATTTTTATTAAATTTATACTAGTTATTAACTACAGTAAAAGTAGTAGTAAAAAAAAAACTAAATTTAAACTTTACTATACTATTATAGAATATATACTAAAATATAAGTTAGTAACTATATAGGCGTAATTTATACTATTATATATAGTATAGATTAGACGATAATAATTAAATATAATTTTACAATATTTAGCCGCTAAAAGTAAAAATATAGTATATATAGATAGGGTAATAAGGCGCTGCTATTTTATTATATATAGTATTATTATAGACTATTAGAAGTAAGTATTAATAATTAAAGTAAAAAATAATATATAATATACTATTTATACAGTCCCTTTATTTAAATAAAATAAACTTTTTTAGGGCCTATACCTATTTAGAATATAGGCTACTATAGTATTATAAATAGAGAACTAGTATAGTAAATATACTAATAAAAATTTTAATAATTAAGTATATAATATAGAATATTTTGCGTAGAGACACCCTTATTTTAATATATATAAGGGAATACTTATAAATATGCTATATTAACTGCTTAAAGGCCTTATTATATATATAATAAAATAGCTACAGAAACTAGTTAGTAATATAATTTTAAAAAAACGCCGTACTAGAACTAAAAATAGCAGTATTATAAAAAAAAAAGTAATAAATAACTAGACTAACGCTTTATAAATATACTATAATACTAAAAACTATATTATTTTATAAAAACTAACTTCTCTAAAGTAGTATAGTAGATAAAAGATAAATAAAGAATACTTATTTATTAAATAGTTATAGTAGTAATATCTTTACTAAGTAATACTAAACTATATACTATTTATTTTATAAAAATAATATATAAGTTTATAATTACTATTAAGTACTAATTACAGGATAAAGATATTATTATATATATAAAAAATACTCTAAAGAGAATAGACGTTCTTAAATACGTATTTAATAACTTTAAGCTATAAAAGTAAAATTAGCTAGAGATTAGGTATTTTAATATACTAAAACTATATAGTTTTACCTACTAGCTATACTATATATAAAATAGAGGTAGTCTAAGCGGGTATAACTTAGATATTATAAAAAAAGTACTATATAGATTCCTTATAAAAGACGTATATAAACTAATAAATAAAAAAAAATATTTAGAGTAAATAAATATAATTAATAATAAAATAGTAGCAGTAAACTATATTAAAGCCTATTAAATAGTAAATAATAGTATATTAATATTAAATATAATAAGATATATATCTAATATATATATAAATACTATATTTGGAGTATATATTATAAAAAAATTTAGGTAAAGAGTAGGATACTATATATAGGCTAAGACTAATAAAGTAGTATTATAACGAAATAGTAACAGGATATAGATAACTGTAAAATATACCTTATATATAATTAGTATATATAACCTATTAACTATTATACAATACTTTATTTATAAATAATATAGTAATTATACTATAACTAGTAGTATATATAGTAATCTTAATAAATATAATAAAATAAAAATAGTAATAAAACTATAAGAAGTACTACTATAAATTTACTCTTTAATAAAATACTAGTATAAAGAAAAGAAATATCTATTAGATATAAAATATTTTATAAAATAAATAGTATATTATTATATTTAGAGTAGAAGTAACGTATAAAGGAGAAATTTTATTATAATAATAGATACTAGTCGCCGCGTAAAACTATATACTAATAATATAGACCCTAGCTAACACCTATATAAATAATTAGTAAATTAGGCTTAATTTATATTTATAATTTACTTAAGGCAGAACTACTTATAGGACTATAAAATAATAAATTATACTAGTATTATTAATAATAGACTTAATAAAATTAATATAAGGCGTCCCTATAAAATATATAGTATAATTAAAATAAAAAATATTAATATTGTTATCGACTGCAACGGTATAACGCTAAAAAATTAAAAAGTATATAGATTATTATTAATATAAAAAAGTATATACGTAATACTAAAAAGTTAAAAATCTAATATTATATATATTAATAATTATATAGACTTTAAGTTATATAATAAACTATACTTACTTACGTTTATAGAAAATAGTAAATAGGTAATCTATAAATTTAAATAGACTCTAAATATTTTTTTAAAAAAAAAAGTTTTAGAGAGTATAGGTTTAAACCTTTAATATAAATACGCTATATAAACGCGGGTATAATAAATAAAATAAAATTTTATAAATAAACTAGTTAACGCAGCGTTTAGTATAATACTAAATAGTATAACTAATTATTATAAATAGTAAAAATAGTAACTAAATTAATACTTATAATATAACTAATTATAATATATATAAAACATATATTTTAAACCGTACTATTAGCTAGAGTATAAAATAAAATATAGTAAGATATACTAAGCTGCTAAAAATAAAATATTTACTTTTTAGCTGTTATACGGCTAAAAGTACGCGTTTTATATATACTAAAAACTATTTATACTATTACTCTAGTATTATTTAAATTTTAAAATTACGCTTATATATACTAAAATATATTTATTATCTATATAACGCAGCTATAATTAATTATATAGTAAAAGGCTAGTAAATATAATAAAAAAATATAGTTAAAATAAAATTAGGACTTACTAATATACTATATAAAAAAATATATAGTAACGTAGCTATAATTATAAAAAAATTTAGACTTATAAAAAAGAAGATACGTAGTATAGAAGTAAAGATAAAAATAAAATAAATATACTTAAGTATATATCGCGCCTATAAGAAAAATCTAGTAAAAATATTAAATAAAATTATTAATATAAATATTATCTATATTATATAGTAGATAAATAATAATATATAATAGAAATAATAGTAAAGAGAAATAGTAAATATAAAAATAAAAAATAAAAGTAGGCGTTAATACTAGAGGTAAAGAATAAAAAAAATAATAGGATTTAAACTATAAAGAAATAATATACTAGAGTAGTACGTTATATATATATAAATTTACTTATATATTTATAATTATAATAGAATTATAGACCTATAGTATATTAATAGGTCTAAAAAATATATATATTAGCAATATCTTATACTTTATATTATTAATTATAGTATAAGAGTAGGTAAAAAATATATACTAATATTTTACCCTCTATACTATTAACTATAGTATAAAAGTAGGTAAAAAATATATACTAATATCTTACCCTCTATACTATTAACTATAGTATAAAAGTAAATAAAAAATATATACTATTAATACTTTATCCTCTATACTATTAACTATAGTATAAAAGTAGATAAAAAATATATACTAATATTTTACTCTCTATACTATTAACTATAGTAAAAGTAAATATAAAATATAATACTAATATCTTACTTTCTATACTATTAACTATAGTATAAGTATAAGAGTAGATAAAAAATATATACTAATATTTTATTTTTTATACTATTAACTGTAGTACACGTAGGTTCTAAAAAGTAGAATTTACGCGTTAAAGACTTAGATAAATAAATACTTCTCTTATAACTTTTAAAAACGCGGATATATATAATAACTTTTATTAAGTTTAGATAGTAAGGAAGTATTATTATATAATTTTAATAATAATCTTAATTAGTATCCTAAGCTGTACAATATTACTAAAAGTAATAACTATAAATATTTAAGGCTAAATAATATTAATATATAACTAGGGTTTGTAAGCTTCTAAATACTAAAATAAGTAAAGGATAAGTAAATAACGCTATATATAAAAAAAAAAAAAAAGTATAAGTATAAGTTTTTACGTTAGTTAGCTAAGGCGTAAATATAAAGAGATAAATAGAATATAATAAATAACTAACTAAAATTAGAAACGGTACGTAATATAAGCAAATTTATAATATAAAATAGTTAAATAAAATAAATTAGCTACCGAAGAACTATAAATATTAATATTAATTTAGTAGTTAGCGTAAATACTTATAGTAAAAACTTTTTATATAAATAATATTAAATTAGTTTAGATACCTCTATATCTAAAGACTTTTACTTTTAAAAATAGATATGTTTAAGCTAATAATTTTTAGTATTAAAGATTCTTAAATTCCGTAATTAATTTATACTTATTATATAATTAGCGTTATTTATACTAAGCTTTTTATATTTTAGTACTATTTTATTTAAAATTTTTTAACTTTTATAAGTTCTATAGAGCGTAAAGCCTATAAATTAAAATTAAAATAAATTATAAAAATTAGTATTATAACTGTCTGTTCTACTATAGTACTAATATATTTAAATACTTTAATTACGCCCTATTTCTATAACCTAAATAACTCGTTTAAATATATTTATAAAAATAAAAAAATATATCCGCTTTATATAAAGTGCTAAAAGATTAAAAGTATATCTATTTAAAACTTAAATAAATTTATATTATATATTGGGGGTTCCGCTTTACCTTATAGTATAGATAGTAGTACTACCTATTTAGCATATAAAATTATACTTTTTACCCTTAAAAAGACTAACCTAAAATATTTAGTATATAAAATTATATTATAAACTAAAAGTAAAAAGAGAAAAAAAAAGCTCTATACCTTTAGTTTAAAACTAGTAATACCTATAACTTATATTTAGTATATTTTATTTAAGTCTTACTTTTTATATTTTATTAATATAAACTAGTTTTATTTTTGCCTCTATAATATATATTTATAATATAATATATAGGATAACTATACTATTTAATATATTTAAAATATAATATATAAATAGTAACTATCTTTTTAAAAAGAAACTAAAAGAGAAAGATAATACTTTATTTAATATACCCTTAGTAGAAGTTGCTCTTAATATATATTACTTTTCTAATATCTACTATAAAATCTAAATAGGAAATATATACTAATATTTTACTTTTTATACTATTAACTATAGTATAAGAGTAGGTAAAAAATATATACTAATATCTTACCCTTTATACTATTAACTATAGTATTAGAGTAAGTATAAAATATATATTAATATCTTGTTTTTTATACTTATATCTTAGAGAAGTTTATACGTTTAATTTAAAAGTAAGTTAATAAATACTTAATTTAACTTCTCTTATATAGTTATAATACTTTATTAGTAAAAGTATAGCTTCCCTTTTAATAGAAGATATATATTATACTTATTTAAATTATATAACTAGCACTCGCACTATAAGCTAAATAGTCTTTTTTCTTTTATTTTTAACTAGCTTATAGTTATACGTCTTAGTACTAGAATACTTATATTTTAAAAGTAAATTTAATATTATTTACTAATATAAATATTATCTATATAATAATAAAACTTAATAAGTAATCTAAATTTTATTTATATAAGTATAGGCTTTATTAGCCGCTATTAGGTAGGTATAGTTTAATAAAAAAGTATAAAACTATAATATCTACTTTTTATAAAAGGCTTCTTAACTTTCTGCCCGGCTTAAGTAATATTAAGAAATTAATTAAGTAATAAAAAGATAAAGCCTATTCTATTTTAAAAAGTAAGACTATAGGAGAATTTTTTATATTTAATTATAATAATAAAAAAATATTAAATTTTAAAGAAACCGGGACGTAGAAGAATTCTAATATATAAGTATTTAAAAATTAAACTAAGGGGCCGTAGAATATAGGATAATTTATTTATATTTTTTTAATAGACTATTAAAAATATTATAGTAAAAAAAGACTATAAAAAATTATATACTATTTCTAATAATAAAGATAAAAGGGAGGAAATTAAAAAAGCTAAATTAAATACTAGAATACTACCTAAGATATAAGATATTAATATAAATATATAGAAGTTTAATAATTAAAAAAAGATAGCCCTTATAGTATAGTTAGACTATAAATTATTTTAGCCTAATAGTTTACTAGCTTACTACTAAAACTAGGTATTACAGAAACCTAATAGTCTTATTAAATTAAAAAATAATAATTTAAATAATAGTAAAAATAAGTTCTTTAAACTTCTATATATACGTAGTAAAGTATATTTAAATTTTACGTACGTAGAGTTAACGTACTATATTATTAATTATAGTAAAAGTAAATAAAAAATATATACTAATATTTTGCTCTTTGTACTATTAATTATAGTATAAAAGTAAGTAAAAAATATATACTAATATCTCGTCTTTTATACTATTAACTGTAGTATAAGAGTAGGTAAAAAATATATACTAATATTTTACCCTCTATACTATTAACTATAGTATAAAAGTAGGTATAAAATATATACTAATATCTCGCCCTTTATACTATTAACTATAGTACGAGAGCAGGTATAAAATATATACTAATATTATACTCTTTATATATATTAATAAAGATAGGTATACTATTTTATAAAAGACTAGTTCTAAAATTTTTAATTTAAAGTTTTACTAGTTATTTAGGGGTCTGTTTTATATAATAGGCTTTACTATATTTATAAAATTTTTTAAAAGTAAAATTTTTTTAATATTCCGGTCTTACGTATATCTAAAAACGCCTTTTTTAATATAGGCGAGAGGGAATTTAAAGACTATTATACTAAAGTAGTATTTTTATATTTTTATTAGTAAAATATATAGTATAAGCGTATTAATAAAATAATTATAATATAGAAAAAAATAGATATTAATAAATACTATAATACTAATAACCTTATAGCTATAAATAAATTTAAACTTAATTATATTTTTAAGAAAATCTCTTTTATATACTATTATATAAAGTTTAATTCTAGTTCTGCTAAGGGCCTTTTAAATAAAAAAAAGCTATACTACTCTAATAGAGTCTTTAATATTAATAAATTAGATTTTAGTAATAATAACAGTAAGGGCGATAAGAAAAATAAAAAAAATAATAATAATAGTAATTTAATTATTTTTAAAAGCCGTATTTAAGAAAAAGTAAAAAATATATACTAATATCTCGCCCTTTATACTATTAACTATAGTATAAGAGCAGGTATAAAATATATACTAATATTTTACTTTCTATACTATTAACTATAGTATAAAAGTAGGTAAAAAATATATACTAATATCTTACCCTCTACACTATTAACTATAGTATAAAAGTAAATAGGAAACGTATATTAGCTATAAGCAGGATTTACTTAATTTTAAAAATTTTTTTAATATTTTATACGTACTTAAACGCCTATAAAAATAACTACTTTATAAATTTTACCGTATATATAAATTTAGTATATTTAAAAAAGTATTAAAACTTTAAGTACTTTTTAATAAATCTACTTAAGATTTTTTACCTCGTTTTAGTATCTATATAGATAGAATTTATAATTATAAATTATTAGTTTTAGTAAATTTATATTCTATTTATTAAAAAAAAACTAAATAAGCTAATATACTAATAAACGCTTATTAAGGGGTTTACTAAAAAAGCTTTTAAAATTAGGAAGCTTTAATCGGAAAATCTCCTAGCTATACTAGTTAAAAAAACTAAAAAGTTAGTTAGTATCTAACCTTTAATATAGCTTATTTAATACTATTATTTAAAATTATATATATATTATAATATTCTTATATAAGCTACTAAGTTTTTACTTTTCGTCTATATTCCTATAAGTTATAAAGCTAAAGAGATAGTAGGCTTTTAATTATAAATCTAAAATTTAGTTTTTAAAAATATAAGTTATTAAATTTAAAATATATTTTATTAATACGCACCGGAGAAATATTAATTTAATATAATTATTTAAAAAGCTTAGATAACTATAAACTAATTTAAGACTATAGTATAAGAGTAGATGTATATATATTTAAATTTATAAAAAAATAGAGATAATTATTTTATAATAATTATAAAAAATAAACGTATATTTATATTATAATTATATTAATACTTATATCTAAAAATACTAAACTAATATTATAAAGTTTTTAAAATAGTCTAGACTTTACTAAGTAGAGACTTATCTAAACTTTTTAAAAATAATATAGTATTTTTAGAAAGAGTTTATAAAAATAAAATAAATATAGACTTCTAAAAAAAAGATAAAAGTAAATTAGTCTTATAGATAGGCTAACCTTTTTAAAAAATATTTTTTAATACAGCGCTCTTAGAGTAGAGTTAGTTAAAAAAGGTAATATATAATAAGGCTAAATAGAGCTAAAAAAATAAAAAATATTAAATAAATTATTAATTATTAGTCTGTAGGAACTGCGAGTAAAATATAAATATAATATAAAAATTTATTTTATTATTTTATATTTTACTAAATTTCTACTACTAATTCTAAGACTTTAACGCCTTTTCTTACTAGATAATTTTTTTAAAAAAAAGTATAATTTACGGGTAGCTCTAAATTAAGTACGAAATATACGTCTACGTTAAATAATTTTATTAAAATATTACTTATAAAAACTTTTATAAGCCTGTATAGTAGCGTAGTACTTATTATTAAATATTTCTTTATATAATTACTCTATTATATATAACTAACGATTCTTTTATATATATATTTAGACTAACTTTATTTTAAGTTTAAAGATAAAGGAACTGCTATAAAATATATAATTTATCTTTTAAAGACGCCTTAGCAAGATATAAAAATATTATATAGTAGTAAAAGTTATAATTAGTAATATTAATAATAGTATACAAGGGCGATTAGAACTGCTAAGTAGTAAAATAGAAGGTAGTATAAGAAATTAAAATTATACTTATTATACTATAGTATATAACTAAAAGTAAATAGATAACTCTAATATACTAATAAGTAATAATACAATATATAGTAACAGTAAAAAAGATAGAGATAAATAAGTTTATAAAATATTATAAATAGGTAAATGTTATTAAATATAGTTATATAGTAGTTAAAACTAGTTTATAAAATATTATAGACTAATTATTTTTTACTATATAGTAGTTAGCGTAGGCGTAGTACCTTCTATTATTTTATTAAAAAATTTTTATATTTTTTGCTTTTTGTCTATCTCTAGACTATACTATTATAAGTAGTATAATTAAAAAAAGCGGAATATATAACTATAGTAGTAAAATAATAAAATATTAAATACTAAAAATAGTAAATAATAAGTACTATACTATAATTATTACTAGTATTCGCAGCGCGTAGATAGAAAAAAGTAACTATTATTTTAGTAAGCGCCTAAAGGGCGAATAAAATATATTATTAGTATATATTAAATAAATATAGGTATACTAAAATATATAAGAGGTATAAAAAAATATATAATAATAATAATTAAATAAAAGGCCCTAATATTAACTAGATATATAATATAAGCGTAACTATATAAAGTATTTTACTTAGTAAATAAAATATTAGGAGTAATCTAAATAATAACTTTAAAAA
Organism: Pleoardoris graminearum; assembly: GCA_030770415.1. NCBI lineage: Eukaryota > Fungi > Ascomycota > Dothideomycetes > Pleosporales > Didymosphaeriaceae > Pleoardoris > Pleoardoris graminearum. The sequence goes on along the minus strand of JASEKS010000107.1, from coordinate 68,011 downwards.
TATAAATTAAAAAGAAGTAGATAAAGACGCTATACTATTAAAAGGGAGTTTTTTAAATAAAGTTATAACCTAATTTAATTACTTAAATAAAGAATACTCTCACCGTTAAATAATAATTTATTAAAATAATAAAAAAATTATAAAAGTAGTATATATAATATTACTATATAAAATACTAATAATAGAGTAGTATAAAAACTATAAAATATATCTATAGTTCTTAATAATTAATAGTATATTCTTAAATCTTGCTATAAATATATAGCAAGAAGCTATATAATTTAACTATAAAAAAAGTAATATAGGCGTTAATAATATATCGTATATAGTAAGTAGGCTAGTAGTTAAATACGTACGTTAGAATAAATACTATTTAAAAGTATTATTATATACTAATAATTACTATATCTATAACTAAAGTACTAATTAGTATAATTCTAAACCTAAGTACTAAAGAGGGTTAAAGCTATAATAGTAGGTATATAGAGCTTAAATAAATTTTACTATAAGTATATATTAAATTAAGTAAATTATCTACTAAAGAAATTCTAATTTATATAAAAGAACCTTAATAACGTATATAACTTACTAGATTATTTATACTTATTAATATAAATAGATCGCTTAAACTGTATTATTTTTAAATATTAATATATATATATTTGTATATTAATCGAACAAATAGTGTGGCTGTGGTGGCTCGGGGCGACCAAAAGGGGTTTCAAAAAAGGAGGAGTATATGCATGCCTTCATACTTAATGTGTCGAAAAAGTTAAATATTAATATTATAAAAATACTATTCTGTATACTTTAGAAATATATATAAAAAAGTTTACTATTTATACCTAACTATACTACTAAATATAAAAAACTATTAGATAAACTTATATACTATATATACTTACTAGTATAATAGGTCTTAAGTAAGTAAAAGATAAAAAAGCTAGTATTAAAGTTATACTATAAAACTAACGTTAAAGATAAGTTAAATTACTTTTAATAATATAGACTACTCTAATAAATTAAAAAAATATATAAAATATTAATAAGACTATAGAATAAGTAATTTAAAATTTACTAGTAGGTAGTTTTAAACGCCCTCTACTAGGTAATAAAATAGTATAAAATAATAGAAAAATAATTTATAGATATTAAACTTTTAGTTTTTTTTCACGCCTTTATAAATATAATAAATAATTTAAAAAACTTATAATAGAATAAATCTAGTATAGAAAGTAATAAATACGTAGGTCTTACTTATAAAAAATTTAAATATAATAAGCGTAGGCGTAGCTTACTTAAGGGGTATAATAAAAGTAGTACTAAAAAATATAAATATAGTAATACTAATAAACCGTAAAATACGTATAAGGATATAAATTACTTAAAGGTATATACCTATTTAATAAAAAGATAGTAACTAATAAACGTAAGCAAATAACGTACGTTTATAAAATAGTAATAATTTTATAAATATATTAATACTACTAGCGTTTATACCTAGAGTGTAGTAGTAATAAAAATTTAAAATTAATAAAATAAGTTATACTGTAAACAGTATTATTTAAAAAATAAATATATATAATAATACTATATTAATAAAGCTATAAGATAATTTAATTTTATAACTAGAAAATAGACTAGCTGTTAAAATAATAATATAGTTAAAGGAGCTAATAAAAAAAATAATATTATAGTTTCTACTTAATTTTTTATAAATAGTAAGAAAGAGCTATTTAATTAAAATATTTTAATATAGTAATACTAGTACGTTTATACTAGCGTAAGCTAGTAATTTACGTATAAATTTACTAAATAATTTATTTCTATAGTACTAATAGTATATTTATATACTATAAGTAAAAGTAGCGTAGTAAAACTATATAAAGTAATATAAATATAACGTATATATAAAAGACTATATATATTATATATAGTATAGTGCTTTTATAGTTTTAATTTATATTATTAATAATAGTACTATAACGTATAGTATATTATAAAAAGATATAGTATATATAATAGCTATTATTATAATACTACGTAATAGTAGTAATAGTATAATAAATAAAAAAATAATTATAAACTTTTTTATATATAGCCTATATAGTATACGTTAGTACTATACTATTATATATAGTATATAGATAATTATAATACTCTAAATATATTACTACTATACTAATTATTTAAGAGCCTTAATTAGAGAAATAGCTTTAAAAGTTATAACGCGCTTTAAGTATATAATAAAAATAAGTGTTTATATATATATATAAAGTATATAATAGATAAAATATATAATATAATATAAGTAAAAATATACTATATATAGTATAAAGTACTAAGACGCTTTTAAACCCTAATTTATTATACGGAGGTATATACAGTATATATAATATAAAATAACTATAATAGGGCTACTACTCGCCTACTACCTCTACTAGAAAATCGGGAACTTCTTGTAATATAACTATATTAACTAATTATTTACCTATTTTACATATATTTGGTTTCGATTATATTATCTAATAAATAGTATTAATTTACCTTTTATTTTAAAAATAAATATTATTTAGTTTACTATAATTATAAATCTAACATTTTAAAACTATAGGATAATTCTTCCTACGTAACTTAATACTAGTAAATACTTATTTTTATATATTTTTATTATTTCTTACTATTATACTACTATATTTAATTATTATACTAAGTCTTTCCCCCCCTTTCTTAATTACTAATTAATTAAACTATTATAATTACTAATATAATTTTAATAGGACCCTATTAGTTAATAAGTTAATTAAGCTAGCCTAAGTAGTATATATAATTCTAATTTTTTACTATATAAAAAGAGATCTAGAAAAAAATTAACTTTTATAAAAAAAACAGTACCTTCATAAAAAATTATTAACTATAGTACCTTTTACTCTTTATTTAACTAGTCCTTTTAAATACTAATAATCCTATATTTAAAAATTAATATAAGAAGGATTTTAAAAAATAAAAAATTTAAGTAAAGTAGTACTCTATATAAATAATAGAGTATAGCGCACTATTTACTAATTAGTTAATAAATAATAATCGCCTGAAGAATTTTAAGAACTAGATAAATAAAACAGTATACTCTAATTATATTTATATATTAATCGCATAAATAGTGTGGCTGTGGTGGCTCGGGGCGACTAAAAGGGGTTTTAAAAAAGGAGGAGTATGTGTATGCCTTTATATAGTATACTCTAATATTATAAAACTAATAATAATTAAAATTTTTAATTACTAAAAACTAATGCTTTAATATATAATATATATACTTAGAACTAATTTTATACTAACTAATATTAATATATAAAATTTAGTATAAGTATAGTACTATACTTATTTTAAAAAAACTAAGTATAGAAGACAGGATCTTAAGTAATAGTATACTAAGTAAAAGCTCCTTTATAAGAAGGGGCGTATATATAAAATACTTAATATAAATAAAAATATAACTATTTATAATTTTTTAATTATACTACAGTAAAAAATTACTTCTAACTAAATATATTTAATAAAGTATATTATTATACATAATATAGTACTTAAATAACCTCTTTTAATACTAAATAAAATTAGAAACGTTTTATTATAATTCTTTAGTAGTAGTCTCTACACACTAATTATAAAAAAGACTTAATAGTATTTATAATACTTGGTAGATATAACTTTAATACTACCTTAAGTACTAGTAAAATTAGAATAAGTATTAAACTAAGTATAAGCCTACTTATTTATACTTAGAATCTATATATTATTACTAAAAACTAATTTATTACCGTAAGCTTAAAACTATAGGTATAAAAAAAAAATACTTAAAACATATTACTACTAATTATACTTTCCTAATAAAGGTATATACATACTCCTCCTTTTTAAAAACCCCTTTTAGTCGCCTACACAGCCACCACAGCCACACTATTTATTTAATTAATATATAAATATATACTTTTCTGTATTAATAAAAAGAAGATTTTTAATCACTTACAGTAAACTAAATATACTAATCTATAAATAAAGATTAAAAACAAAATTTAAAAATTAAAAAGTAAATACTAATACTAAATAATATATTTAAAAAAGATTATAGTAACTATTATAAATTTTTTAATATTTATATCTATTAAAAAGAGTATAGGTATTTATAGTATTATAATATTTAAAATATACCTTTTTTAAAAAAATACTATTTTAGATAGTATTACTACTATATATCTTATTAATAATATCTTAATACTTATCCCTAAAATATTTAAAAAGATAACTAGAATTAAGAATCTTAAAGCTAAAATATAAGTATTAGTAATTATTAAAATAGGTAACTAAATTCTAAAATAAGTTTTATATAGTATAAATAGCCTTTATATAAAAAATTTAATACTTAAAAACGTAATAGTAGTAAAAGGCTTTTATATTAATATTATTTTTAAAACTTATTTAGGGAAAATTTGTATTTAATACTTAAGTCTTAATTATACTTTATATATAGGTACGCTAAAGTAAAATATTATATTAATAACTCTATAATATAAGTATAATTTTATTTTTATTAAATATAAGCTAATTATCTTTTAGCTTATAATTAATACTATAATAGATAATTATAAGATTTAAAAATTATAAGTTAATTATTTCTAAATTAATAGTAAGTATATATAGTATTAGTAATTAAAGTAGTTAAAAAAAGTAGCACTATAAGTATTAGTATAGTATACTTAAAATATTAAAATTAATAGTATAACTTATTTAAAGTGCGTATACTAATCTACTACCTATATAATATAAGTAATTTTTAAAAAACTAAAAGAATAATTACTACAGCTATGTTTTTAAATATTATAAAACTTTTTTAATATACTAATAAATAGATTAGGCGAGTAATAAAGTATAATTCTAAAATATAACTTTAGTAAAACGATCTACAATTATAACCTCTACTTAAAGAGGTTATAATTAATAATAAAAGTCTTTAAAGACTTTACTAAACTATTTTTTTTATAATATAATTTTAGAATTTATATATTTATTTAAGATAATAATACTACTATAATATTATAATATAGTCGTTTACGTTTTAGAAAATAAGTAGCTAATTAAAAAATTAAACTTATTACGACCCTACTATATATTTATAAGCTAAATAGTAGTGCTAAAAGGGTAAACTAAAAAATAATTCTAAAGGTAATTAAGATATAATTAAGTACTAATCTATTTACTAAGTTTTAGCCTAAAATAATATATACTATAATATAGTTATATAAAATAATTTTATAATTATTATATAAGATATAATTACTAAATAAAGTATTTAATAGTTAGTTTACGTAGTATATTAGATAGTAAAAGTCTGTAATTATAAAAAATATAATAGCGGACTTACGCCTTAATTAAAATAAAATTTACGTATATAGCTGTTATATTTACCCTTTAAATAAAAAATATTTAGTAGGCTATAATAAGCGTAAATTTAAGGTAAATCTATAGGGCTATATTAGATATTTAGTAAACTATTATACTTTTATTATTTATAGAATATAGGTCCTAATACTTAATTAGGTAATTATAATTTAAAATATTATTTTTAATAAAGAACTTTTTTATAAGGGGCTATTTAATTATAGAATACCTAAAAAAAAAATTAATTTTACTTATTACAGTATTTTATAAGCATAAATTTATAAACTTAGATATAGTATTTAATAATATACGTTTACGAAACTAGTTTACTAAATAAAAAAAAAATAAAAAATATTTAAACTTTAATTATAAACTTAAGAGTACTAATTATAGTTAGCGTAAGAAATTAGTAGACTAGACCCCTTTTAGTATTATTAAGAACTTAGTAGCTATATAAAATAATTACTTAAATAGTAGTTATTTAAGAATCTGTATAATATTAAATAAATAATTAAAACTTATAACTTTAGAAGCGACGCTAGCACTAAATATAATTTAAAATAATTTTATAAAAGATTAGGGGGTATCTAATAGTTATTAAAAAATATATAAAACTAAAAAAACTAGTCTATTAAACTCTAAAATTAATTTTTAAAATTTAAAGTATAATTACTTTATAGTTACCTCTTAAACTATAAACAATACACTTATATTTTTTTTTAAATAAATCTACGCTTTTAGCGTAGTATCTATATTTTAAAAAAAATAATTACTAACTACTATAGGGGTTCCTGTGAAACAGTTTTATAATATTTTTAATATAATAATAAAAGATATAGTACGCGGTTATATAATATATATATTAAAAATATATATAGGTCTACGTATTATATTTAGTATATATAGTAATAATTAAATAATTTAAAGTACTACGCGTTTCTATTTACTATAACACGTCTATTTATATAAAAAAAATATAATAGTAATAGCTCGCGCTATCTATAGTATATAATAAAGTATTAATATATACTAGCGTCCCTAAACTAGCTATAGTAATAATATAAAATAGTATAAAAAAAATAGACTATAAGACTATAGCTCTATCGCGATACCCTATAATAATAAAATATATAATATATATAGTAAATATAGTAAATATAGTAAATATAATAAATATAAAACGCCTTTAAGCTAGCAGATTATATATTTTTATATACTATACTACTATAAAAGTACTAGACGTTCTTAATTAGTTTAATAGTAATGTCTATATAGAGCTAAAATATATTATTTATAACTTTAAATTTTTTATAGGCTAAACTATTTTTATTACCGGCTAATACGTTTTAAATATTATAATTTAAAAATATAACTACTTATATATTATTTATAAGTAGTCTTTTTACTAGTATACGTCGCGGTATTACTAATAGTATAATATAAATTTAAAATTATAAAATATAAGTAATAACTTAGTACGTATAGATAAATAAAAGACTAGATTTTAAAAGCTTTTAAGCGATTAGGGGAATCTAGATTAGTAAAAAAATATAAAAAATATAGTATACTATAAGGTAGTATAACTACTATAGTTATAGTATATAAGAACCTTATTAAAGTAATTATAAAAGATAGTAGCTTTATAGCTTTAAAAATAAAATAGACGCAACTAATATATATATAAAATAATATAGATAAATAGCGTAGACAATATATTAATATAAAAAAAAAAGAAAAGCTTTATAAAATACCTATAAATATAGGTAAGGTAATATAAAAGGTATAAGTATAAAAAAAATAAATAGTCTATATTAAAAAGGAATATAAAGGCATACACATACTCCTCCTTTTTTGAAACCCCTTTTGGTCGCCTACACAGCTACTACAGCCACACTATTTGTTCGATTAATATATAAATATATATTAAAAAGGCATAAAAAAGTCTCTATTTATTATAAACCTATTAATAAATACTATTATAACTTATTAGACTTAACCTATTATAGTTAAAACCGGAATATACTTACTACTATAAGTAAAATAAAAATATTATTAAATTAATACTACTAAAGGCGTAATTAAAATAAAATAATATAATTAAATAGAAGACTATAGTAGTAAAAACCTAAACTTAAATATATAAATTTACCCCTCTATAGAAGGCGACCTAAGAATAATAATTTAAATAATTAGCTAAGAAGTAAAATAAATTTTATAAATACTTATATAGTAATTGCGGATCTATAAAATAATAGTTTTTAAATTAATTTTATATATATAGTCTTTTTTAGCACTCTAGAGGTATACGCTAAGCTATAAATATATATTATTTTTAATACTATAGTAGTAGCCGCAATACTTAAAAAAATATTTAAAATATTATTTTTTAATTACTTTACCTACCGCGATCTATATTATATATATAAAAATAATTTTCTTTTACTATTTGTAATATAAAAGTAGCTGGCTTTATATCCTTTTAGTAATTAAGTTAAATAAGTCTTATATATTAAAATTAATACGCTTTTTAAAAAAGAAACTTAAAAAGAAATTACTAAAGTAAAAGTAAATAGTTAACTTTTATTATTAAAATAGATCTAGACCTATAAATTTAATTAAAATAAATATTTTATTAAGTATAAAGCTTATATTATTATAAGACGCGATCTTTAGAATAGTAATTTTATATATTTAATATATACTACTATACTTATAATATAATTATTTTATATAATTATAATACTTATATCGGAATTTAACTTAAAAATTCTATAGTATAATATTATTAAAATATTTTTTTTATACTTTAATATTAATAGAAAATCTAGTAATATATAAATTATTTAATAGATTTACAAAGTAAGATATATATATTAGACTTAATTAAATATTATATAGCCTACGCGACTTACCTTACTTTTAGTATAAAAAGTTTTTAAGCTTACTACGCGCTATTAAACTTATAGTATTAAAGAAAAAGCTCTATTTTTTCTTTAATTATAAAAGGATATTTTCTTAACACATTAAGTATAAAGGTGTATATATACTTCTTCTTTTTTAAAACCCCTTTTAGTTGCCCCGAGCCACTACAACTACATTATTTATTTAATTAGTATATAAATATATATAAAAAGATAATATTTATTTTATTTTATATAAATAATATTCTGCTACTATATTATAAAAGTTATAAAATAATAGTAAAACTGCTTTAGAACTAAATTATTTTAAAATATAAAATTAAAGTAAACGGACTAATTTAATAGTTTTTTTTTAAAAAATTAAAATAATCTATAATTATAAAATTAGAATAATTATACTTATTTATAATATATATATTAATAAGATTATAAAAGAATTTAGTATTAATAATAGTAGTAGCTTTTAGGCTTAACTATAATAGATTAAGTCTAACAGGTTATAACAGTAGTGCTTATTAATAGATTTATAATAAGATAGAAACTTTTTTATTCCTACTTAATACTAATTACCTATTTTTTTTATACCTAAATTATTATATTTTATATCTAAACTATTATATATTATTTTACCTATATTTTTAGATATTTTATAAAACTTTTTTTTGTCTCTTTTTATACCTATATCGCGCCGTTTACTTATATTATTTTATTATATATTACGTCTATTTTATTTATAAAACTACTATCTCCTATAACTATTTTAGTAAAATTACTATATATTATAACTATAGTAGCTACACTATTTTATAATATACTATTTTTTTTATATTTTTTTATTAATCCGAATTCCCCTAATTACCTAAAAGCTTTTAAAATTTAGCCTTTTACTTACCTACGCGTACTAGATTTTTATCTATATTTTATAGTTTTAAACCTATATTATACTATTAGTAATACTACGACGTATACTATTAGTAACTAGTAAAAGGGCTACTTATAAATAATATATAAGTAGTTATATTCTTAAATTATAACGCTTAAAGCGTATTAGCTAGTAATAAAGAGAGTAGTTTAGCTTATAAAATATCTAAAATTACAGGCCGTACGCCTTAGCTTTATATAAGTTATACTATTAAGTTAATTAAAAACGTCTAGTGCTTTTGTAGTAGTATAGTATTTAAAAATATATAACCTACTAGTTTAAAGTTATATTATATTTACTATATTTACTGTATATTTTATTATTATAGAGTATTATAAATAAAGGCATGCACATACTCCTCCTTTTTTGAAACCCCTTTTGGTCGCCCTGAGCCACTACAGCCACACTATTTGTTCGATTAATATACAAATATAGAGTGTTATAAGGAGCTGCAGTTTTATAAATAGCCTATTTTATATTTTTTTATATTATATATATATATAGTAGCGGGGACGCCGGTATATATTAATATCTTATAATATATTAGTAATAGCGCGAGCTATTACTGCTATCTTTTTTTCTTTATAAATAAATATTCGGTACTAAGTTAGAAAAGGTTATATATTAACTTATTATAGATAATACTATTTTAATTTATTATAACTAGTAAATATATTTTTAGTATATATATTAATATATAACTATACGCTACGTTTCCTATTATTATACTAAAAATACTATAAAACTGTTTTATAGGAACCCCTATAGTAGCTAGTAGTTATTTTTTTTAAAATATAAGTACTACGCTAAAAGCGTAGATTTATTTAAAAAAAAAAAAAAAAAAAAAAAAAAGTAGTAGCTTTATAGAGACGCCTTTCCTTTTATGAAATTTATTAAATTTACTAGAGAAGCTTTTAAATAAAAAATTTAGTAATATTAAAAATATATAAAATTAGTTTAATTTATAGTAATTATACTTTACTTAAATATTATATTTATAATCTTAAAGCTATTATAGTTCTTAATAAATCTAAGCCTATAATACTCTACTACTATTAATAAAGTAATTATTTACTTATATTATACCCTACTAGTAGTTAATTTAATATAAATAATATAATAAACCTAATCTTATAATCTATAAAGACGTATTATCTACTAATAAGTCTAAGATAAGAAAATTATTCTATAGATATATTATAATAATATTTAAGTATATAATTTTTTAAAAAGTAGCTAAATAGACTATTATTATTATTTTAATAATAAAAACTAAGCTAATTACTTTAGAGTATATAAATAAAAAAAATTTAGTTTTAAAGCTCTGTTTCTGCATAATTATATTTAATTTAAGATTTATTTAAAAAATATACTATAATAATTAATAGATAATTAGGCTTATAGTTAAAGCTAATAAAAATATTATAACTTAACTAAACTATATTAATGTTTAAAATATATAGCTATAGTGAAAATATACGAAAGAATTATTTAAAATAATTTATCTATAAACTAGAAATATACCTACTAATAAATTAATAAAGGCGCTTATATAATTATAATTATATATATTTTAAAAAACAGCTTAATCTATAAAATATATAGTTACTAATTGTTAGGTAGGTAAAAGGTAAAGAGGAGAGAGACTATTAGATTTTATCTATCCTAAGAATAAAAAAAAATTTAAAAATATAAGAAACGTATTATAAGATACATAAATAATTATTATTATAATATAGCTAAAGCTTTATTAAGTAGTTTATATAACTACTTATCCTTCTCTATTTAAGTCTTATTTAAATAAAAACGCCGGCTTAGAATCTAAAATAAATATAAATAGCTAAAAGTCTACAAAGAAGAATTTTAATTATAAAAATATAACTTATTTTTTTTTCGTAATACTCTAATAGAGTAAAATAATTATAATTATAGTATTACTACTTTAATTTTATAAGCGTATTATAGGCCCTTACAAATAAATTAGAGCGCTTTTAATTTAAGCTTAAAAAGAATTTGCCTATATAGCCCGTAAAATCCTCCTTTAAAGAAATATTTTAGCCTATTATCTAAGTATAATTATTAGCTATTTACTACTTAGATAGATAATAGCGGGGTACTAAATAAAAATTACTAATAGCTAAAATATACTTATAAAAATACTTACTAGCTAAATTACTATACCTCTAGCTACTAAAAATAAAATTTATATATTAGTTTTTATTAAAAGAACCCGATAGACTTTAATTACTTAGTAATTTTATTTTAGTATTTAGTACTTATAAAGTTTAGTACTACTTTAAATTATTATAGATAGTTTTAAAAGTAAATATAATTTTATTATTAAACTAAAATATATTAGTATAACTTATAAAATAAAATTTAAAAATAAATTTCTTACTTTAGGGTTTATAGTATTGTATTTAATTATAAGCTTAATAAAAGTTAAATAGATAGTATAAGTACTAATAGAATTATAATAATTAGTAATATATAATAAATATATAATTAGTAAAATATATAGCAAATTATATAGGTAGATTATATAATAATAGTAGTATATATTTATAAAATTAAAATTCTTAAAGTAGACTTTTATTAAATTACTAAATAGAGCGCTACGTATATAGGTTTTATAGTTTAAAATAAACTATTTATTAAACTTAAAAGAGAGCTTTTTTTTATTTTTAATAATTATTTAACGATCTTTATTCTATTTTTTTTATTATTATTTTAGACTAAAGAATTGTTGTCGTTATTATCTAATATAAAATAATTAGGAGAAGAAGTACGTTTAAAAAATTAATTATAGCTATTATAATTACGGCCGCTATAATACTATTAGTTATTAATAAAAAATTAAATACTAAAACGTTTAAGAGTGCTTTATAATTAGTTAGTAATACTTAAAAAGGTAATAAATAATAATAATAGTAGTATTATCTATTATAGTAAAAATTATTATAAACTAAAAAAAAAGAACAGAAGGATAATTTAAGTAGCTATTATACTTAACTAGTATAGATAAGCCGCTTTTATATATATAATTTATTCCCTATCTACTACGCCTATAATTTTACCTATTTACTAAATATAGAAAGTACGATTAAGTAAAAAAATAATAATAATAAATTATAAAATAATATAAAAAATAAGGCTTACTTAATATAAACTAATATTATAAGCTACTATAGGTAATTAGTTAAATAAATTATCTAAAGCTGTAGGCTTACTATTTTTTTTTTTTTTTTTTTTTTTTAAGCCTTTAATTAGGCTACCTAACTATTTAAAGAAAGTCTTTTATCTTCTAAGCGAACTAATAACCGGCTCTTTAATTCCTAAACTAATATAGGTTATATTACTAAATAATATTATATTAAACTACTAATCTATTACCTAATTAGGCCTAGTTCGCTACGCTAAGCCTATTTAGAAATAGATTTTTATCTTATCTAATATTAGATAGTAATTTAGCCTAAAATACCTTTAAATATAACGCGTTTTATATAGGGATTTTAGCTTCTTTATAATTTTATATTAATTTTTTAGTAGTACTTTGTATTTTTAAAAACTTTATACTTTACTATATAAAGTAGACGCGTTTAAAGAACACTGCAATAGTAAAAGAAATTAAATCTTTAATATATAAGAAGACTTTAAAAATTTAAGGAAATCTTAGTATTTACTATAGCACATGCCTACTATACTACGCCGCCAGGCTTACTATTAAAATAAATAATATTTAAATTTATAAAAAAAATTTAATAAAAAAAATTAAGTAGGCTGTAAGTATTATAATAGAATATTATAAAAATAGAATTTATTATAAATAATTTTTAAATAGGCTTACTACTAATACGTAGTATACTTAGGGGGTAAATTATAATATTAAAACTTATACACTCTCTTTAAATACGGGCTAATTACGTAACTATATTATTTAATTATTTACCTATTATATATATATTTAGGCTTAAATATTTTATTTAATAAATAGTATTAATTTACCTTTTACTTTAAAATTAAATATTTTCTAATTTACTACAACTTATTATTACCTATAAAAAAAGTTATTTTAATATTTTAATATTTTTATATATTATAGTATAACGTAGTTTATTATTAAGCGACGTACTATTATTAAGGAATATACTTTTCTAAATACTATAACTACTAGCCGCTAAAAGTTAATAAAAAATTATTTAATTTAACTATAGCAACTTAGTATCGATTAAACTATTTATTTCTTTAGCCTTTAGATATATTTTTATATTATAGCTAGGTTTATAATAGATACTATAGAGGTATAAAGTTATATAATACTATTTTAATAAATTTTTATTTTTTATTTTAACACGTCCGTCCTCCTTAACTATACTTTTTTTAGCTATTATTTTTTAAGCTTATAATTTACTAATTATTTTTTTATTTTAAAGACGTATCCGCTTAGCCCTCTAGTACTTAAAAAATACTTTATTAGCTTTTTAAAGTATTTTAATCTTAGCTACTATAAGGGTTAAATTATAATTATTAGCTATTACTACTTTTATAAGCTGCTTAACAGCGGCTAGAATTAGTATTAGTAAGCTTTTTTAATATTTTATTACTTAATTTTTAATTTAAGTTAATTATAAAATAGCTTTTATAGTAGTTTTAGGCGTCTTAAAGATTTAAAGTTAAAATAGCTTATTAGTACTTTTAGAGGGTATTAGCGTTTATAATTTTATATCTAGTTAGAAAAGTACAGTCTACGGATTATATAAAATAAATTTATTTTTTAAAAACCTCTAAAAATATTTTTTTTTATAAAAGTCTATAAAAAGGCGGTCTTAAACATAATAAAGAATTTAGGCTTAGTAATATATATAATTTAAGTTTTAATAAAAAGCTTAATTTTAGCGCCGTATATCTTCTTTAGGACGCTATAATACCTAATATTAAAAGGCTAGATTAAATAGAATAAATATAGAGGTAATTAAATAGTTATAATATTATTTTTTTTATAATAGTTTTTAAATTTAGCGCTAATATAGCTTTTATAGCTATTAAGTACTAATATATAATATACGCCTTAGTAATAGCGTTTAGTATACTTATTAAAATATTATAACTATTTTAGACTAATTATATTATCTCTCTAGTTATTTTATAATATTATAACCTTTTAGTTATTAAAAATCTAGTATTTTATATACTAGTTAGTAAAATAGAAGCGGCCTTAAACTATTAAAAAAGGCAGTACTATATATATCTATTACTAGTAATACTATAAATCGCCGTTACCTACTCTTAATTACTTAACTAAATAGCTTTTAGCTTTTTTACCTAATTTAAGCGTATAATAACTATTTTAGACTAAATTATACTTATTATAAAATCTGTCTTATTAAAGTTATAAAAATTTTTATTAAAAATATTATATTTTACGTATATATTAGCTACGTTTCTAAACTATAGCTTAATAATTATAGGATTTTTATAGTAGGCTCTCTTATAGTTATAAATATATAAAAAACATATTTTTATTTCTAGGCGTTATTTAATAAAGTATTTTATCTAGTATTTTTTAATAAATAATGCGCTACGCTTTATATATAAAATATTTACTATATCTTTTATATTAATAATTTAATATAAAAGCCCTTACGCCTTTTACATTAATAAATATTTAATAATTATATCCTCTTCTACTATTATTAAATTTAAATATATATTATAACTATTAGACTTTACAGTTCAGCTCTTTATTTTATAATAAATTATAGCTTTAGGGACTTTATACAGCTTTATAGCTTTATAAATACTTAAATTTAGTTTAAATTAAATTATATTAATTATTAGAAGGACTTCATTCTTAAAAGAGTTAGTAGGTATAATATTAATATAAAAAAAATATTTTAAATATAGGCTACTAGTTTTGTAGGGAAAGTACGTTACTTAATAATAGTACGTTAGTTAATAATAAACTACGTTATTACTTTTTATTTACTTTTATATTAGAGTTTTCTTTTTTAATTATTAATTATATTAATTATTTTATTAGTTAAGATTTAATATTTAAGTTTAAAAGACTATTTAATAAAAAAATAAAAGTAATTTACTATTTACTAATACACTTAATTTATTTATTTCTAGTACTAGTAAAGACTATATAAGAAAAAATCTTATATCTAAAGTTAAACTAAAAATAAAAAGGAGTAAGTAACTTAATAGATTTTTTTATACTTTTTTTATATAATAATATATATTTATATATTAATTAAACAAATAGTGTGGCTGTGGTGGCTTAGGGCAACTAAAAGGGATTTTAAAAAAGGAGGTGTATGTGTATACCTTTATGCTATAATAATATATATATATATATATATTAATATATTATACTATAACTATAAGTCTTATATTAATATTATTTTATATTAGTAATTCCAATAATGTAATACCCTTATTTATAAAATAATAGACGTTTTAAACTAGGTTAAGAATAATTAAAAGATATTTTTTTTACCTAGCCAATAACACTAGTTTAGCGTATATAAAAAATATATAAAATTATATAAAATCTAAGCTACATAAAAATGTAAAGACTAATATAAATATAGAATTAAGTTTAAAAAGTATAGAAATTATTAAAAATGTATTTTTAAATACTAGTATATAAAATTTTAAAAAGTTATTAATAATTATATTATATTACTCCCTAGCTATTATATAATACTTCTAAGATTATAAGAGTCCTATACTAAGTACTAGTAATATATTATTTACTAGTATATTATTAACAAGTTAAAAATTTAACTATTATTAGTAATTATCTAATTAATATATTAATATATAATATTATTTTATATGTTAATATAGTACAGTATCTATTATTATATATTTAAATATAAGCTAATTTTACAACTTAAATAAAAAGTTATAATAGCCTAAAGTAGGGCCCCAAAAAATCTTTAATTTTATTAATTTTTACTTACTTTTAAACTTTGTAGTCAGTACTTACTATATTAGTTATTATAATATACTAGACTTTTCCTTTAAAATAGTATTTTTTTCGTATTTTTAGGCTTACTAATTAAAAAGTTATATTATCTTAAATAAGGTATTTTTTTTATTTAGGTTTTTTTTGCTTCCCTATAATATATTTTATATTAAATATATTTTTTATACTAAATGTTTTTTATTTAATAGTTATATTAGGGGGACGTACTAACCATACTAGTATATTCGTAGCTAGTATTATATTATACCTTTTTTAGTCTTATTTAACCGAACTTTTTTCATATATTAACTATAAAAAAATATATATACTATTTAAAAAAGGAATATTAATTTTTTAAACTACTATAACTATACCGTTGGTTTAATTAATATATAAATATAATACTAAGTAAATATATAATATTTAATACTAATATACCGGTCTTTACAAAAACTTAAAAGTTTTAAAATTATAATAAAATAATTAATATAAAATATTCTATTTTATTTAGTTATATACTAAGCTATTTATTTTTATTACTTTAGACCTGTTAGCTATTATCTCTAATTTAAAAAATTTTTTAGTATATAGGCGTTATTTACCTACTACGCTTTTATAATATTATACGCCCGCAGCTCTATAATATATTTAAAGTTATTTAGCCTACTCTTATATAAAGTCTTTAAGTTACTTTACTACTTTTATATAAAGTCTTTATTCGTTTATAAAAGCCTTATAAGTTATTAGTCTTTATAGTAGACTTTTTAAGACTATTATTATATACTACTTTACGCCTTAAGTATTTAGTAAATATTTAAGAGTACTAGTAATACTAGTTCCTTATTTAATTTATAAAGTATTCTATCTTATTATTTATACCTTAATTAAATTTCTAGCTTTTTAGTAATAGCTACTATAAGTATATACTATTTTTTAGTTATACTAAGTATACTATTATATAGTATTAAGTTAAAAATAGTATAAGTATTACCTATATTACCCTACGCTAGTTATAAGAGGTTAGTTATTATAATTTTAACTTCTTTATTATTTTTTTTTACTTATTTTATTTATAGAGCGTGTGTATACGCTTTATAGTATACGTTATAAACTATTTATATATATTACTAGTAAGCTATTATATAGTACGTTAAAAGTATATATATTAATTATTAAGTACCGTCGTAATATATATTATAGATAAATATTTTTTTATATCTCTTTTTTTATAAATACCTATTTAGTATTAGTTATAATAGTAGATATATAAGTATAAGTTACTATATAAGTAATAAATTATACTAAGCTGCGATACTATTAAGTACTATAAGGTAGTTATTACATACCTGTCTTAGTAGGTATTACCTTTCTTAATTAGACTTAGCGTAGTACCTTTTAAGAGCCGGTTATTAGTTTATATAGTATATTTAGTATTCTCTCTCCTAATTAGGTAGTTACTAATAGTAACTTTATTATATAAAAAAAAATACTAATATATTTTACTAAGTTTTTTATATAATACTTATAATAATATATCTAAAATAATATTAAAGTATTATCTATTACTAATCTTTTATAAATTTTTTATTATTTTTATAATAATTATAAATTAATTTAATACTATAGTTCTATTATTATTTTATTATATTATAGAGCTACTACAGCTACACTATTTATTTAATTAGTATATAAATATATATAACTTATTTTAGATACTATTAATAAGATTTTTTTTTTTACTATATTTATATTCTTTAAATTACTTAATAAATTTCTTTTAACTTATTTTAAGACTTCTACATATATTATATAAAGAGTATAGAGGTAGGGTAATATAGTAGGTAAGTGCCTAAAAATATCTTAGGTTTATAAAATTCTTTAAATTTTCATTATTATTCCTTATATTAGGGGTTTAATTCCTCTTCTTACTATAGTATTTTTTAAACGCGCTTACTTTACGTAGTAAAACGTAGAGTTTTTAGAAGTATAAAGTATTACTAAAAAATTAATATAAGGCTATAGGAAGCTAAAATCCCTATATAAAATATATTATATCTAAAGGTATTTTAGGCTAATATTATCTAAAGTTAGACGAGATAAAAAGCTATCCCTAAATAGGCTTAGCGTAGCAAACTAAGTCTAATTAGGTTTATAATAGAATAGTAATCTAATATAACTTTATATAATATTAGTTTAAAAATAGGAGTAAAATAGGCTATTAAAAAAGAGAAACGTTTATAAGGACTTTAAAAAGGGGTATATATAGCTATTTCCTAATTAGATAGGTGCGCTAAAATATTAGCGTCTATTTTTTAAAAAAAAAAAAAAAAAAAAAAATATAGATATAGCGACTAAAGAAAGTTTTTAAAATATTAAAAATAAATCTATATCTACCTTAATTTATATATTTTTATTTATATATATAATTTTATTTTATATTTATTATAGTTACGAACTTTTTAAATTATTTATACTATTATTAAATTAAGTCTCTTCTACTACTATATAAATATAAGCTATAATTTTTCGACACATTAAGTATAAAGGTATACGTATACTTATTCTTTTTTAAAACTCCTTTTTGTACCCTACACAGCCACTATAGCTAAACTTTTTATTTAATTAATATATAAATATATATAAAAATTATTTTATAGTTAAAAATAAAAAATAGTACTATAAGTAATATAAGATTAAAAGGAGTAAAAAAATATAGTTCTTATTATAAAACTAGTATTATATATATATATTAAAAAAATAAGCCTTTTATATTATGACTACTTAACTAGTAAAGAAAGTTCTTTATTTTTTAAGCGAACTAATAAGCAGCTCTTTAATTTCTAAACTAATATATATTACTAAATAAAGTTATATTAAATTACTAATCTATTAACCTAATTAGGCCTAGTCCGCCACGCTAGACCTATTTAGGAATAGATTTTTATCTTATTTAACTTTTTAAATAGTAAGATACCTTACTTATACTTATTAATATAACGTATTCTATATAAGAATTTTAGCTTCCTATAGTTTTATATTAATTTATTAGTAGTATACTATACCCTCTAAAAATTTTATATTTTACTATATAAAATAGGTGCGTTTAAAAAACGCTATAATAAAAAGAGGAATTAAATTCCTAATACATAGAAGAGCTTAAAAATTTAAAGAATTTTAGTATTTCTAAATATATACCTACTATACTACCCCGCCAGTATTATATATTAATATATTATAATATTTTACTCGTAAATAATTTTATAAATAGCCTTTCTAATAATTTATATTCTTAATAAAAGCTAAAAAATTATTACTTAGCTAAAATTAAAGCTAATTAAAATTATTAATATAAAGGTATACATATACTCCTCCTTTTTTAAAAATACTTTTAGTCGCCTAGACAGCTACTACAGCTACACCCTTTTATTTAATTAATATATAAATATATATAAAATTATTAAATATCTAAAAGTAAGTTTTAAAATAGTTTTAGTTATTCTATATATTTATATATTAATCGAATAAATAGTGTAGCTATAGTGGCTTAGGGTGACCAAAAGGCGTTTTAAAAAAAGAGGAGTATATATATACCTTTATTTTAGTTATTCTAATATAATTAATAAAGGTATGCATATACTCTTCGTTTTTTAAAACCCCTTTTAGTTGCCTTAAGCCACTACAGCCACACTATTTATTCGATTAGTATACAAATATATATCTAATATAATAATTTAAGATTATTTTATTTTATATATATATATATTTATATATTAATTAAATAAATAGTATAGCTGTAGTGGCTTAGCGCGACTAAAAGGGGTTTTAAAAATAGAGGAGTATATATATACCTTTATACTCAATGTGTAGAAAAATATTTTTATAATTATTATAATAAAGGTATGTATATACTCCTCCCTTTTTAAAACCCCTTTTAGTTGCCTATATAGCCACCACAGCCACACTATTTATTCGATTAGTATATAAATATATAATTATTATAATTTAATAAGTTATTATCTTCGATTATTATTTAAGTAGCTAGAATATTTAAAATTTTTGTAAAATCTATACAATAAGTATATACTTATATTTTTAATAAATTAAATTATAGCTATAGTAGCCTAGAATAAGTAATAGAAATTTAAAAAAATACTATATATATATATTTATTACTATAATTATAGTAATTACTCTTTTATCTCGTTTTATACTAAATAAGAATATAATATAGACTAATGAAGTATAACTTTTATAAATATATAATAATATATAATATATAATAAGTATTATAGTCTATGTTAAAATCTTCTTTTAAAAAATAGATATTAACTTTAGTATACGTATTATATTAAAAAATATTAATATATATATAGCCGATTTTATATTTTATATAGTTATATATTAATTAAATAAAAAGTATAGCTATAGTAGCTTAGGGCAATAAAAAATAGTTTAATAAAAAAGGAGTATATATATATATTTATATTAAATATATTAAAACAGTTATATATATATATTTATATATTAATTAAATAAATAGTGTAGCTATAGTAGCTTAGGGCGACTAAAAGGGATTTTAACAAAAGAGAAGTATATATATACCTTTATACTTAATATATTAAAAAAGTTAGGTAAAGCTAAATTAAAAAAAGTATAGCGCCGCGTTAGTATATATACTAGTACGCTTAACACGTCCCCTAAAAAAATATTAAGTTAAAAAAATAAAAAAGTCTAGTACCGATATTGTATTTAGAGAGATATATAGGTAGTAGTAGCTATTACTACCTATATATCTTTTTATCCTTATAGTTAATATAGTTAAACGTCTAAAGAATACTTACTAATATATTTTTTAATATATTCTTGAAAGGTACGTTACGGCGTATATATTAAATTTATTATTAATAGTATTTAGCTCCTGTATAGTATAGTCCTCCTCTTATTAAAACTAATAATAAAAAAAATACGTATCCTAATTAATTTTAAGATATTTATAATTACCTAAGCTCTTTTTATAGTATCTTTTTACCTTATAAGTAATAATAATATAACTCTAGTAGATACTTACTAGTATAAATACTTTATTTATCCAAAAGTAGCTAATTTTATTTATTTAGTAGCCTACAGAGAAGTCTATTATAATTTATTAAATAAAATTATAGCTATTTTTAATAATAGGTACTAATATAATAAGCTAATTAGATTATTAATAAAGAAAGTAGTTAAAGTTATAAACGTTAGGTTAATAGTATTAGCGGTATTAGCAGCAGCGGCTTTAATAAGTAAAAATATAGTAAAGGTAAAAGTTATTATAGTAAAAATAAAAAAAGTAAAAACATATAATATATAATTTATAGTAAAGTTAATAGGTAAGATAAGTACTTTATAAATATAGTAAGTACTCTTTAGTATAAAAGATATAGTAAAGGTAAAGGCGATAGTAGAAATAATAATAAAAGTAATAGTAAAAACGTCTTAGAAGATATTAATTAATATTTAAAACTTTTAGGGAGACCTATATATATAAGTGCGTAGGCTAAGTAGGCGTATAGGTGTACTTAGTATCGCGTTCTCATTATAGGTAAGAAAGGAGATATAATTATAAATAAAATAGTTAACTATTATTAAACGCTATACTACTTATATATATAGGCAGAGTAAAAAGTAATAAGAATAAATATAACCTCTATTTTATATAAAAATAAAGTTAAAAAAGTAACTAATAGGTTATAATAGCAGTTATCGGCCCAGCTATTTAAAATAATAATAAGAAGAGTATAGTACTATATTAGTATATATACTAATATACCTACTATACTTTGTTAAAAAATATTATATATTAGTATTTATATTTTTAAACCTAAGGAAAAGACTTTACTATATAAAAATGTAGCTAGTTTAGGCTTATTTTATATTAGTAATAATTTATATACTTACTTTATATATTTTAAACCTTTTAAATAAAATAATTAGTAAACGAGATTATTTTATTTAAAGGATTTTATATATACTATTCTAGTTATTTTTAGTTTACTTATCGCGTGTTATTATTATAATTAATTATTATTTATAGTTAACTTAATTAATAGCTTTCTTTTTTAATTAATACTACCCTGTCTTAAATAATAGACTTATTAATATAAATATATTCTTTTAATTAAATTACTTATTACATATATATATATTTATATATTAATCGAACAAAGAGTGTGGCTGTGGTAGCTCGGGGCGACCAAAAGGGGTTCGAAAACGGAGGAGTATATTACTTATTACTATGAAAATATAAGGAGTGCCTAGCTACTAAAGAGGTAATATTTTATATTAATTTTTTTTAACTATATAAAGCGGATTTCTATATAGCGCTTTTAAGTAAAGTAAAAAAATTTATTATATTTTTTTTAGATACTTACTAATAATTAATCCTATTTAATTTTATAGAATTAAACTTATACTTTACTATTTATTCTATAATTTTAGTAATATATAGATTATTTTTAGTACTATATTTTAGACTAATATTAAAACCTATATATTTTACTAATAGTATTATATATATTTTATTACTAATTACTATAGAGAAGAGGTTAAGAATACTACGCTAGAAGATTTTAATCTTAAAAAAGTATTTATAAATGATATTTTTTAAGCTTAATAAGTTTATTATACGCGGCCTAGCCTAAAATAGATAGCTAGTTAATAGTAATACTTTAGAATTCTAGCTAATTAATTGTATTAAGGACTAGAGTACTAATAAATATATTAATTTATATAATTTTAATAGTACTATATACTAGAAAGAATATATTTAGAAGTACTTACTAGTTATAAGGACTAATACTAATACTAATACTTTAGCTAATAGAGAAAAGCTATTTTTGAATAAGTAGAGACTTTTATTTAATATAGTTATTAACTACTTCAGAATTATTTTAGCTAGATATACGCCTTTTTAATTACTTATTAATTTAAATAGTAAGGCCGATACGAAAAAAACTTATATTATTAAGTTAATATTTACGCAACTTAAAGTATTACCTTAAAGGGCTAATATTTTTTTACTAATTATATAATTTACTTCTACTAGTATTACTATATTTCTTATTAATAGTTATACTATTAATAATCTTTTTTAAATACTAGTTATATATAAGGGTAGCTCTATAAAGCCCCTTAGTAGTATTATATAATAATAGTTTTAGGCTACTTTTATATTAATTTAGTATATTATTATTAATAATAAGTCTATAGTTAGTTTTAATATACTTACCTAAATTAGTACTTATCTAAAAAATATTTAACTTAAATTAGCCTATTAACTATTTACTAGTTTTAATATTATTTTTTTTAAAGACTTTTACTAGCTACTACTAATTAAAAAGTTATCTCTTTATAATATTTTTTAACAGAATGATATCTATAGCTATATATAATAGTTATATAAATAGTTTACTAAAACTATTATCCTAAAAGTTATATAGTAGTAGTAGGGTAATATAAAGGCTTTTTTTATAATACTTTTTTTTATTTTAGGACTAACAAGAGTACTTATACTAATTAGAAACTTTTTTAAATAAAATATATATTTATACTTTCTTTAGCTAAGCTTAGTATATTAGGGGATATATTTAGTTTTATATATATTAAGAAAAGGTTTACTAAATAGACTATAATTAATTTTAAAACTAATACTAGCCTATATTAGTCTATAATCACTAAATATAATAATCTATCTTACGCCTCTATACTAGCTAATAAGGCTAGGAATCTAAAGAACTAGCTTTTACTTTTTATTAGTATCTAAATAATATTTTTTACTATATTTTTTTGTATACTAATCGAACAAATAGTGTAGGTGTAGTGGCTCGGGGCGTCTAAAAGGGGTTTTAATATTTTTTACTAATATATAGACTAAACGCGGTTTTATAAATAAAGTAATTAAAAAGATTATTAATATAATTTAGTTACTAACTATATAGGATTATATTGCAATGCTATCTTTAGCTATTTTTATTATATTTAAATAGTATACTAGAATAGAACTTTATAATATTAAATTTAGGACTATAGTAATTTCTATATTTTTAATCTTATATAAATTTATTTATAATAGAGTAATAGTAACTTATGCTTAATTTTTATATTATTTAGCTTAGGCTATTACTATTTATAAATTTTAAGGACTTAGTCTTTGTTTTATATAAATTCTTATAACTAAAAAAAAGATTTTTATAGTTAGACTGTTATATAGAGCTA
Organism: Pleoardoris graminearum; assembly: GCA_030770415.1. Lineage (NCBI taxonomy): Eukaryota > Fungi > Ascomycota > Dothideomycetes > Pleosporales > Didymosphaeriaceae > Pleoardoris > Pleoardoris graminearum. The sequence continues at coordinate 43,503 of JASEKS010000107.1, read as the reverse complement.
TTTTATATATATATAGTTTATATAGTTTAGTATTTAATATATTATTTTTTTTAAAGGTTAAAGTTAAAGGAAGAGAAAAACGTTTAGGCTAGATAGAAGGATAAAAGGAGAAGAGTAACTTAATTATTAATTATTTAGAATACTATATATATATAGCCTTTTAAGGAGGTTATATTTATATTTTTTTTAACTAATACTAAAAACTAATATTTAGGGCTAATACTTAAGGCTAATACTTAAAACTAGTACTATTTATTTATAGTACCTATAGAGAAGTACTAACTAAAAAATAATTATTAATATTTTATATATAAGACGGTATAGATAGAATTTATTTATTCTTTTATTAAAAAGGTAATTAAGTTTAATATTTTTTAGGGCCGCTAGTTACCTATTCTTAATAAAATATATTATATTTAGTATTTTTATTACTTTACTTTAATAATAAAAATTTACGGAAAAGTATTTATTCTTATCCTCTATTAGTAGGTACTAATACTAATACTAATATTCTACTTATAGTATAGATATTAAGTAATAAGCTATATATAGTTTTAATAGTCTAGCTTATATAATTAAAAAAGTATACGTACCTAATATATAGTAGTTATATTTTAATAGGTAGTAATATTTTATAGCGTAATAATTTAAAAAATTATTATAATTAAGTTAGCAGTCGTATATTAGACTAAGTATAATTTTATTTTTAGTAAAGAATAGACTCTAAAATAATAAAATAGAAAGCCTACTATAGCTATTAGTATAAAAATAGTAAATACTTATTAATATTATATATTAAATAATAGTCTACTATATATTTAAATTAGAGTAGCCTACCCTATTTACTAAAACTTACTTACTTATAATAGTATATTTTACTTTTAGTTAAGTTTTTATTTATATTTTTTTAAGACTAGATTAGTATTTAGAACTAATTATTAAATATAATTTTATAAGATATTAGTTTAGTATTAGTTTAGTATATATTTATATATATACCTTAAAGTTACCGTACCTAATCCTATACTATAGCGCGCTTATACCCTTTTTTAAAAGTTACTACTTTAGATTTACCTATTTATAGATTTTATAATAGTATTAAAGCTCTTTATATAATAGGCTAATAAATATTACTCTTCTAGCTATATAGATTATTTTATTTACTTTTATAGTATATTACTCCTATTTATTATTATTAATATATATAGCTTTTTTTTATTACTATTAATATCTATAGTATCTTCCTTTTTATTATTTTTTATATTTATTATAGTACTAATTATAAAGGCATATACATACTCCTCCTTTTTTAAAACCCCTTTTGGTCGCCCCGAGCCACTACAGCCACACTATTTATTTAATTAATATATAAATATATAGTACTAATACTAATACTAATTTTAATATTACTAAAACTTATATTATTTTAGCTTATAATATAAGTTACCGCGAGTATAAAGGTATACATATACTTATAAAGGCATGCATATACTCCTTCTTTTTCGAAACCCCTTTTGGTCGCCTACACAGCCACTACAGCCACACCCTTTTGTTCGATTAATATACAAATATATATACACATACTTCTCCTTTTTTAAAACCCCTTTTAGTCGCCCTGAGCCACCACAGCCACACTATTTGTTCGATTAGTATATAAATATAGGATAGTACTAGGCGTAAAAGATATATTACTTATTACTAAATACGCTATACTAGTAGAAACTAATATATTACTAAAAGATAATTAGCTGTTAAAGTAGTAGTATACTAGTAAATACTATTTTAGTATATTATATATAATTTATTATTTTTTTAGTAGTCGTTTAATCGGTATTTATAATATATTATTTTTAGTTACTTTTTAAGTTATAGCTTTTTATTACTAAATTATTTACTATATATATTTAGTAACTATTAGTGTCTAAAATTATAACTAATACTTAAACTAATACTTAGCTTTTTACTATAGTTACGTTATTAGCTTATATATATAATTATTTTTTTACTTATTTCTTTATTACTAGATTAATATTATTAAGAAGTAGTTATACTACCATAAGTAGTCTATAAGTATATATATTTAATTACGCTTTTTAGTTAGGTATTTTATTATAATTTTACTATAATATTTTCCGGGAAGGGTTTTATTTTATTATAATATTTTTTTTAAAGTATTTATTAAATAAATATTTATTATTTATATAATACCTCTTTAACTTTTTAATATTTACTATTTAGTATTCTAAACAGAGTTACTAATATTTATAAAGTATTAGTATTTATAAAGAGGTATAGTAAAGTATAGGTTATAAAATAGTAGTAGTAAAAAGCTATAGAGGTAGAGTTAAAAGGGTAAGAGACTAATATTATTATTTAGAATTATTTATAGATCTGTGTGTATAGATATATTATATATAATTTATTATATAGTTATCTAAATATACTGTTATAGTAAACTATTTTTATTTTATATTTTATATATTTTTTCTTAGTTACTGCGCGGTTATACTATTAGGTAGTCTAAGTAATATATTATTAGCTAAGTATAAAATATATCTAATACCTATACTAATACCTAAATTAATTATATTATTTCTATATATTACTATCGCTTTCTTTTTTACTTTAGTAAAAATATATAATTATATATTTACGCATAGACTTAAACGCGTTTATATATTTATTAAATTATCTAAAATAGTATAGTTAGTTAACTAGTAGATAGTCTTAAGTACTATAAGCTATACTATATTTATTATATATATATAACTATAAAGTAACTAATATTAAACTAATACTAGTTTTTACGCCTATATTATAGCTATACTATTTATTTTATATATATTAGTTACTTTTACTATTACTTAGTTATTTTATTATAGTTATAAATACTAGTTATACTTAGTAATAGTATATAAGAACTATTTTACCCTACTTTTTTTTTTTTTTTTTTACTCTCTTTTTATTTATTTATTTATTTTTTACGTTATACAGCTGCTATTTTATTAAAATATAAGCTTTAATAGTAGCTATTACTAATCTAAATTTACTTATATATATTTTATAATATCGGTAATATAGTATATACTAAAAGAAATATATTTTTACTAAATTATTACCCTAACTTTTATACTAAAGGTAGTAAGAGCGGTAAATTTTTATTTATAAGTATAATAAAGTTATTTTATAATAAGTAAGGTATTAGTTTAAGTATTAGTTACTTACTAATATTAAATTAAAAGTTCTAATCCCTAAAATAAAGAGCTATTTAGTTTATAATAATTTTAATCTATAAAATTAAAAGCGTATATTTAACTTTATAATAAAAGTTAATAAGTCTTATTAGTATAAGCTAGATGGTAAATATTAGTTTAGTATTAGTCTAATATTATACTTACTTATTCTTTAGTATAAATACTTTAAGAGATTAAGTATTATTAGTAATTTACTAGTTTTTTAATATATATTACGCTATTTTAACAGCTAGTTTATAAAATTATTATAAATATTAGTCTAATACCGGATATACACTTTTAATAAAATATAATTAAAATACTATAAACTATTACTAAGTTCTGCTTTATTAATTTCTTTAAATATAAATATTAGTATAGTATTAGTCTTTACTAATATAAGCTAATATTTATAAATATAAATATAGCTGCTATCTACGCTAAATATATTACTATTTAATAAAAAAACGTTTAGCTTATATATTATATAGCGTTAGCTATACTTAGTAATAAGTATATATTTATTTAGTACTATTAATACCTATATAAGCCTTTAAATAGTGTTTTTAGTTTTAATATCCTCCTAAGTATAGACTATAGTAAGAAAGAGCTTATATAAGTAAGTAAAATGTTAGTAAAGGCTACGCCTAAGTCTAGATTTACGCCTAATATATAATAGTTATATAAAAATTCTATACTAAGTACTAATAGGCTAAGTAGTATAAATAATAATAATTAAAAAAATAATAATAGATTAATTATAGCTACTATTTTAGGTGCTTTAAAGACTGATATTTTATTATAATAAACTAATACCTTAGCTATTTTATTTAATAATACCTTTAAGTTTTAGTCGTCTAGAATCTTTAAACTAAAAAAGGCTTTTAAAAATAATAAGAAGAAAAAAATAACAGCTAAAAGTAACTAGTATAGTAATATATACTTATCTAATACTACCTAAATAGTATTATAGCTTATTTAGTCTTTTTTTTTTCTACTTTAACTTTAATTTTATCTAAAGTACATATATTAATTATAAGACGTAAAAAGAAAGTAAAAAGAAAAAGGAATATTATATTATAACTACCTTTTAATAATTTTTAGGCTAGAGATAATTTTATTATAAGTAAGAGTAAAATAGTCGAGTAACTATCTAAGGTTTTATTTTTATAATTATCTAATACTGTTTATTAGAAACGTAATAATAAAAATTTAAATATATTTTTTAAAGACTCTTCTAATACTACTTAGCAAGATTCTAGTTTAAATACTACTTAATAAAATTTTAATGTAAATATTATTAATTAGGATCTACTTATAAAATATACTAATAAAAATTTTTAAGTAATCTTATAAGGCCTAAAAAAATTTAATATTTCAGGGGGGTGACAAAAAAAAAGACTAATTAAAAAAGATACCTTTTTAAAAAATTATATAAAATTAATTACTAAGCTTATAACTACGCTAATAATACCGTTTTAAAGAGAAAATTATAGAGATTAATATAAAAATTTTACTTACTAGTTATTAATTACGTATAATAAATTAAAAATACCTAAATATAACAATTTTATAAACCCCTTTTTTAGATTTCTATAACTTTTTAGTTAGTAAATATATTTAACTAAAATTTTAATTATACCTTTTTAGGCCTAGTATAGGTTACGTAACTAGATTTTTAAAGTATATTAGTAATCTAATAATAAAATTATAAAAATTATAAAAATTATACTAAAGCTTATATAATTACTGCTTACGTAATATATTATTAATATTACAATATATTATAATATCTTTTTACTTTTATAAACTTAAACTCCTATATTCTTAAAATAGAGCTAAATTTTTTAAAACTGAAGTTTTAAGTTAAATATTTTTTAAAAGTAAATAATTCTCTATTTTTAATTACTACTACTTTAGAAAAGTCTAAATAAAGTATTTATAATACTATAAAATAAATTAAAAAAAAAATAATTATAATATAAAAAAGATTAAAAGGGGTAAAGTTTCTAAAGTTAATTAAAGAGAAAAAAGAGTAATTAATAGGGACTTAACTACAAGCCCTAAAAAAGAAAATAAAAGACTATTAATAGATAATAGGTTATATATCTTAAAAAGATCTTTATAAAGGATTTTAAAATAAGAGGATTATAGTATTAATATAAGTAAAAAAAAACTATTAATTAATAAAGAAAATACTAAAAAAAGATTAAAATACGCTAAAGAGACTATAAAAAAATATAAAAAATATAAATTTAAAAAAGACTATATTTTCTAATAAGTTAGCAATACAAAGAAGATAATAAAATAAATAATATTATAGAAAAAGGGGTAATAATAGAGTTAGAAAAGAACTTACTATTAGCTAATTACAAAGTAAGTTATTTTAATTTTTTAAATATTAAAATATATAACTTTTTATATATTTTTAAGTTATAGTTTTAGTTTTTTAATATTAATTATATTAATTATTTTATAGAATAAGACCTTAAATTATAAGTTTAGGGTGTAATTTAGATAAAAGGTAAAAGTAATTTAGTATTTACTAAATTACCTAATTTTTTTACTTCTTTTACTAGTAAGGACTATATAAATAAAGTCTTTATATCTAAAGTTAAATCTTTAATAAAAAGGGATAAGTTATATAAACTTTTTTTTATATCTTTTTTATTAATATAATAATATATATATATTATTATATTATTATATTATATAATAATTATAAACTTTATATTAATATTAATTTAGATTCGTAATTTTAATAAAATAACGTCCCTATTTATAAAATAACGGACGTTTTAAACTAGTTTAAAAATAATAAAAATATATTATTTTCTTACCTAGCCTATAGTCCTAATTTAGCCCCTATAAATAAATATATAGAATTATTTAAAATAAGTACTAAATAATAATAAAAAGGCTAATATAGGTATAGGATTTAGTATATAAAGTATAAAGGCCTTTAAATACGTTATTATATAAAAGTAAAATAATATACTATAAGAAGTTATTAATAACTATATTTTATCTCTTCCTAACTATTATAAGGTAGTTATAAAAACTAAAGGCTACTATACTAAGTATTAGTAATTTATTATTTACTAGTTTATTATTTAAAATATAAAAAAGTAACTTTTACATATATTTATATAATTAATATATAAATATATAAAAATATTTAATATACTAAAAAAACTTAGTATCTATTATTATATATATAAAAATAAGCTAATTTTACGCTTTAAATAAAAAGTTATACTAACTTAAAATAAGGTATTTAAAATTTTTTATATTTACTAATTTTTTACTACTCCTAAATCCCTTAGTAAGCAGCCCCTAATAGGGTAAATAGAAGTTCTTAGTTATTTTTTTTAAAATAGTATTTATTTTCTATTTTTAGGCTTACTAATTAAAAAGTTATATTATTTTAAAAAAAGTAATTTTTTTTAATTAGTCTTTTTTTATTACCTCCCTATAATAGTTCTATTTTTTTTATATTTTTAATTACTTTTTTTAGATCCTTAACTATTCTTCTAAAATAGCCTATAAATATTGCTTAGTAAGATAAAAATAATAGTACTTAAAATAATATTTAGTAGTAAGACTAGGAGTAGCTCTCTTAATAGTAAAATAGTAAAAATAGTTAATTTCTCTTTAATTTACCTATATATAATTAATAGTAATAGTAAAAGTAATCTTTTATATAGTAATATAAAAAAGGTAGTTAGCTTACCCTTAATCTACTTATAAGTATAAAATAAAATAATACTTTTACTACTATATTTGTATATTAATCGAACAAATAGTGTGGATGTAGTAGCTTAGGGAGACTAAAAGGGGTTTTAAAAAAGGAGGAGTATATGTATACCTTTATTATTTTTACTACTATAATAGTTAGTATTAGTCTAGTATTAGTTTAGTATTAGTCTAGTACTAGTTTAGTATTAGCTCTTTTAGTATATTAATTTATTTTAGTTAGTAAACTAAGCTTACTAGTTATTTTTATTATACTTATATTATTATACTAACTATTACGCTATAAGTATTAGACTAGTATTAGCCTATATTAACTACTAATTTATATATAAAGTATAATAAGTATATTTACTATTAGTCTAAACTTAGTTTAAAGGTTATAGGTAGTTATTATAATTTATAGGTACGTTATACTTAGTTTATTAAGCCTTTAAACGTTATAGGCTTTTATATTATTTTTATTTATTAATAAGCTCTATATATAATATTTTATAAATTTTTATACATAGCTTACTAGGGATGTTTATATTCTTAATAATAGATAGATTCTACTTTTTATAAATAAAATACTATTTATAAATTTTTTATTTTTATAATATAAAATCTCCGTATTACTATCTAACCTTCTTAAGTAGTAGTCTAATCCATTTACTTAGATTAGTAATGTATTTTAATAATATATAATGGTTTAGGTATAAAAGAAATTAGTAGTTAGTATAAAAAAAAATAAAAAAGGTTTTTTATTATTATATACCTATTAATAAGTACTACTATTATAACTTATTAAATCGGGCTGTTACGGTTCAGTCCTTTTAGAATCCTATTTTAGGCTATTATAATTTTTTATTTAACCTCTAAAATTGGCCTATTTTTCTATATATAATAATAGATACTATATTATATTAATATATAAATTATTTTTATATATTTATATATTTATTTTATAACTACTAATAAAAGTTAAATTTTTAAAATTTTTAATAATATACTAGTAAATAATATATTACTAGTACTTAGTATAGTACTCTTAAGATTCTATAAATATTTTATAATATTTAGGTAGTAATAAAATATATTTATAAATAAGGTTTTATAATTTTATATTCTACTATTTAAAAATAGCTTTTTAATAGCCTCTATACTTTCTAAACTTAATTCTATATCTATATTAGTCTTTTTATTTTTATTTAGCCTAGATTTTATATATTTTTATACATTTTTTCTATAGGCAAAACTAGTGTTCTAGGCTAGATTAAAAATATATTTTAATTATTCTTAAACTAGTTTAAAACGTTTTATATTTTATAAATAAGGCTATTACTTTATTAAAATTACTAATATAAATTACTATTAGTACAAAGCATATAAATATAATATAATAGAATAATTTATATAATAATTTATATTTTTCTATTAAAAAAAGAATAAAAAAAATTATAAAACTTACTTACTCTTTTTTATCTTCGCTTTAACTTTAAATATAAGTATATTTTTTATATAATCTTTACTAGTAACAGAAATAGATATATTAGGTATTTTAGTTAATACTAAATTAATTTTATTTTTTTATAAAATTATATTCTAAATTTAGAAAATTATATTGTATCTAATAAAATAATTACTATTTTTTTTTTTTTAAATAGACGCTAATATTTAGCGTACCTGCCTAATTAGGAAATAGCTATATATATACCCCTTTTTAATATTCTTATAAACGTCTTTCCTTTTAATAGCCTATTTTACTCCTATTTTTTAAACTAATATTATATAAAGTTATATTAGATTACTATTCTATTATAAACCTAATTAGGCTTAGTTCGCTACGCTAAGCCTATTTAGGGATAGCTTTTTATCTTATCTAACTTTAGATAATATTAGCCTAAAATACCTTTAGATATAACGTGTTCCGTATAAGGATTTTAGCTTTCTATAATTTTATATTAATTTCTTAACAGTACTTTATACTTTTAAAAATTCTATATTTACTACGTAAAGTAGGCACGTTTAAAAAACGCTATAGTAAGGAAAAGAATTAAACCCCTAATATAAGGAATAATAACAAAAATTTAAAAAATTTTATAAACCTAAGATATTTCCAGGCACTTGCCTACTGTGCCACCCTACTAATAATTACTATAATTAATATTATATAAATAAAACTATAACGTAAAAATATATAAAAAGTAATATATTTTAATATTTTAATATATTTTAATATATTACTTTTTATATAGTTTTACGTTATAGTTTTATATTTATTATTATTATTTTTTCTATTATACTTTATTTTACTCTCTTCTATTTATAGGGCTGACTTAGTAGAAATTTTTTTTTTTTTTTTTTAAATTTATGTTTTTAATTTTTTTTATATTTTATTTAGTATATTTTAAAATTTTTTTTTTCTTCGAGGTATTTTTTATTTATATTAATATTAGAACATTTCTCTTTTATAATACTTTTATAAAAATTTCTTTATAGTATTTAGACTATTTTCTAATCGTAGTCTTTTATTTTCTTTTTTAGGCCTTTTAATTAAGTTTTTATTAATAATTCTTTTTACTATTTAAATTATCTTAGGAACTCTACCACTTTTAACTTTATTTATATTATTATTATTATTATTTTATTTTTATTATATTATATAGTATTATAAACTCTATTAGAACTTTAATTAAAGTAAAAATAATTATTAGTATAAAAGTATTTACTCTTAAAAAAATAATTTAAAATTTAAGTTTATTAAATATCGCGCTCTATTAAAGTATAAAAAAACTAAATTTATTTAATTAAAAGACCGATAACTACTATTATACCCTACTAGTTACTTTTTTAACTTTATTTTTATATAAAATAGAGGTTATATTTATTTTTTTACCTTTCGCTTTGCCTATATATATATATATATATAGGTAGTATAGCGTTTAATAATAGTTAATATTTTTTATTTACAATTACGTCTCCTTTTTTACCTATAATAATAATATAACGCGACACTAAGTATATTTATTTATTTAGCTAGCCTACGTACTAAAGAAACTAAAAAACTATATATAGGCTTTCCTAAAACTTTTAAATATTAATTACTTTAGTATCTTTACCTACTAAAGGCTTTGCTATTTCTTGCCTAATACTCTTTACCTATTATTATATAGGCTCTAAGCTCTAAGCTTACAACGTTTTTACTATTTCTTTTACTTTTACTATTATTATTACTATTACTATTATCTTTACTATTACTACTATTTTTACTTTTACTTTTAATATATTTTTTATACTAAAGAGTACGTACTATATTTATAAAATACTTATTTATTAACTCTACTATTAATTAAATATTATTTTTTTTTCTTTTTTATATTTACTATATTTTTATTTATTAAAGCTACTACTACTAATACTACTAACCTACTATTTACGACTTTAACTACTTTCTTTATTAATAATCTAATTAACTTATTAGGCTAGTATTTATTATTAAAGATAGTTATAACTTTATTTAATTATATATTTATATATTAATTAAATAAAAGGGTGTGGCTATAGTGGCTGTGTAGGTAACTAAAAGGTATTTTAAAAATAGAGGAGTATATATATAGCTTTATTTATTTAAATTATAATTAACTTTTCTGTTACCTACTTTTAAATAAATAAAGTGCTTATACTAGTAAGTATCTACTAGAGTCGTGTCTTTATTACCTATAAAATAGAAGAATATTATAAAAAAAGCTTAGATAGCTGTACTAGATATAGTTTTAAGATTAATTAGAATTATCTTATTATTAGTATTAATAAGAGGAAGAGTAGTATTAGGCCTTTTAAAAAATAATATCTTAGTAAGTATATTTTTTATTTATTTAATAAACGTTTAGCTGTACTATTAACTATAAAAAATATAAATATATATATATATACTCCACCTTTTTTAAAACCTCTATTAGTCGCCCTAAGCTACTACAGCTACACTATTTGTTCGATTAGTATATAAATATATATATTAACTATAAAATAAAAAAAAGATATATAGGTAGTACTTTACGTATTTCTCTTTTAAAAAATATAGTATTAGTACTAGACTTTTTAATTTAACGTTTTTTTAGGGGGCGCGCTAAGCGTACTGGTACTAGCGCGACACTGTTTTTTTTTAATTTAGTTTTATTTAACTTTTTTAATATATTAAGTATAAAGGTATATATATATTTCTTTTTTTTAATATCTTTTTTAGTTACTCTAAGCTACTATAGCTACACTATTTATTTAAATAATATATAAATATATAGTAAATTAAGAGGATATTATTATATACTATAATATTAATAATATATTACGTACTTAGTAATTATATAAATATACACTAAATTTTTATTATTATTATAATTTTATTATTAGATTACTAATATATATTAAAATACTAGTTACGTAATCTATACTAGACCTAAAAGAGTAGAGTTAAAATTTTAGTTAAATATATTTACTAAGTAAAAAGTTATAAAAGCTTAAATAAGGGACTAAAATAATCTTTATATTTACGTAATTTTAATTTATTATATATACTTAATAAGTAGTAACAAAAATTATTATAAAATTATATAAAACTTTTTTTTATAATAGTATTATTTACGTTATTTTTAGCCTATTATTTAATTTTAAATAAATTTTTAAAAAAGAAATCTTTTTTAATAAGTCTTTATTTTTTATTTCCCTATATATATTTCTTATAATAAAGATATATATATACTCCTCCTTTTTTAAAACCCCTTTTAGTCACCCTAAGCGACTTTACTTACACTTTTTATTTAATTAGTATATAAATATATAAATATATATATCTATTATTTAAATAAAATAGTACAGCTATAGTAGTATAGAGTAACTAAATATTTATTTTTTAAAAAAAGTATATATATACCTTTATAGTTAGCGCATTAAAAAATATTAATATATATATATATATATATTTATATACTAATTAAACAAATAGTGTAGCTGTAGTGGCTTAGGGTAACTAAAAGGGGTTTTAAAAAAGGAGGAGTATATATATGTCTTTATACTTGATATATCAAAAAAGTTAGGTAAGGTATTAATATATATATATATAAAGAGGCTAATAACTGCTATTATAACCTATTAATTACCTTTTTAACTTTATTTTTATATAAAATAGAGATTATATTTATTCCTATTACTTTTTACTTCGCCTATATATATAGGTAGTATTATATTTAATAATAGTTAATACTTTTATTTATAATTATAAATTCTTTTTTATTTATAAAGATAACTGTAGTTATAATACTAAATACGCCTATTTATCTACCTAGTCTATATACTATACCGAAGCATATACCTATTACTTATATATATAGGCCTCCCTAAAACTTTTAAATATTAATTATTTTCTAGTATTTTTATAGAGGTTTTATATTTAAAATATTTTTATATTTTCCGCTAGCACCCCTAGTAGTATTTTATATAGCTATGCTTTATACCCTAGAGTATATATTTTTATTATAAAACTAAAATTAACAGACTAACTTTTTATTTTTTATAACTAGTATAGTACTATATTTACTATTTTTTTTTATTACTACTGTCTTCGCGTAGACTAGTATAACTAATTTTAGCTTTTAGAATTCTATTATCTCTACTATTAATAGCGTTATAATTTTATTTATTTTATTACTATATATTTTATTACTATATATTTTATTACTATTTATTTTATTACTATATATTTTATTACTATTTATTTTATTACTATTTATTTTATTACTATTTATTTTATTACTATCTATTTTATTACTATTTATTTTATTACTATTTTTTTTGTTACTATTTATTTTATTACTTTTTTTTTGTTACTATTTATTTTATTACTATTTATTTTATTACTATTTATTTTATTACTATTTATTTTATTACTATCTATTTTATTACTATATACCTTATTATTTAGAATTTCCTAGTATTAATAAATACTTAACTTAAAGAACGAAGTAATTATATTATATATAAGATATGTAGTAGAATTAAAAAAAAAACTTTTTATTAATTACTCTATGGGTAGAATACAGTAGGAATAGCTTATATATTTAGTATAGTTAGCGCAGTAGGCGTATTAAAATAAACTTATATAAGTATAATATTTACTAAAAGAAAGTAGTAGGAATAGAAGCTATATATTATAAATAAGTATAGCTACGATACGTAAAGCTTCGGTATATATTTTTATTTTTAAAAAATATTTTAAAGAGTATATTTTCTTTTTTTAAATGTTTAACTATATTAACTATAAGAATAGAGGAGAGATATATACGTAGTAGTAGTTACCATTACCTATATAGTTCTTTTACTAAATATAGTATCTCTACTAGGCTTTTTAAACTAGACTTTAACTATTTTAACTTAATGTTTTTTTAGGAGAGAGGGGCGCTAAGTACGCTAGTACGTTAGTAGCTAGCGTAATACTATTTATTTTTTAACTTAGTTTTACCTAACTTTTTTAATATATTAAGTATAAAGATATATATATACTTTTTTTTTAAAAAAATATCTTTTAGTCGCCCTAAGCTACTATAGCCACACTATTTATTTAATTAATATATAAATATATATATATAAAGTATACTAATAACAGTATTTATACACCCCGAGCCATTATAGCCACACTTTTTATTTGATTAATATATAAGTATAGTATTAATTATTATTATTATATTTCTTTATATATATATATATATATATATATTTATATATTTATATTAATTAAATAATTTATATATTTATATATTTATATATTAATCGAAGAAAAAGTGTAGTTATAGTAATTTAGAGTTACTAAAAGGGTTTTTAAAAAGAAGGAGTATATATATACCTTTATCCTTAATATATTAAAAATATATTAATTAAATAAATCGAAACGTAATAAGTACGCCTAGATAATAATTTAGGAGTATAAACGTAGTAAGAGAATTCTATTAAGTACTAAACCGTATACGTAATAATTAAAAGCTAGACTTATAAAAGTTAATAAAGAATAATATCTATTTAAATAGCTACTTAATTGAATAATAAATATACTAGTAGGCTAGTAGTTAGTATTAAACTAGTAGCCTATATTAGCGGGTACTAGGGTACTTAGCGTAATATAATATAGTTACCTTAAGGGTTATATATATAGTATAAATAGTAGACTATAAAACCTATATAATTACTATATAAACTTTCTCTATTATTAAAATTACTTAATTACTATATTTAATAAGTTTAAGTAGTACCTACGCTTTACTATTAAAACTAATAAAGTATTAAGAGATAAGATATAAATAAATCCTTTATATAACTTTTAGATAGCTATAAATAAATATCTATACTTATATACTTTATAAATTACCAAATTAAAAATTAAAGATATTAAAATATTATATAAAAGCAACTTTATCTAGTCTAAATAGCGTATATACTTCTTTTAGCTAAGTATAGTAGCTTTTACTATATTTAAGCTTAGTATTATTACCTTAGTATATAATAATTTAATTGTCTAGTAGTAGTATATATAATAGGTAAACGCCCTTACTATCTTATATAATACTATTAATAGGTTATTTTAGAAGTATATAATAATTATTACTAAAAGTATAAAAAAGCTAATAGTATACTATAGAGATAAAATCTATAATTTTAAGCTATAGCTAAAGTAAGTATAAAGTATATACTTATATACGTATAAAAAAAAGACTAAGTAAAAATAAAAGTATAAAAGGGTTACTAAGTGTAAGTACTTAGAGCAAGTAGTAGTAGTAATAGTAATATTTTAAAATACGTAATTTTTTAGATTATAACTAGTAAAAGTACTTAAAAAAACTTAAATTAATTAGTATTTTACTAGGGATTAAAATTATTTTTATAGAGGGAGAGTTAGTAAAAGAGTTATTATTATTAAATTATTAAGTATTAAAGAAAGCTGCTAGTAATAGTAGTAAAAAAACTTTATACTATAAGCTTTAGCGTTTTAGAAGGTATAATATTATAAAATTAAATTAAACTATATTAAATAAAAACTATTAAAATAATAGTAAACTTTGTATATTAATTCTCGTAAATATAATACAGTTTTATACTTAGATTACCTAAGTAAAATAGTTTTTCGCCTCCTACTTAGAAGGGTTAATTAAATAAATAGTGTAGCTGTAGTAGCTTAGGACAAAAAAAAAATTTAAATTTAAAAAAAAAAAAAAGGTATATATATACCTTTATTCTTTTTTTTATATATATAAAGGTTTAGTATTAGATTAAAAAATAGTACTTATTTATATATTATTATTTTAACTTATTTTAAAGTAGAGTAGTATAGTAGTTAAGTACCTAAAAATATTTTAGATATATAAAATTTTTTAAATTTTTATTATTATATCTTATATTAGAGGTTTAATTTCTTTTTTTAGTATAAGTATTTTTTATATACGCCTATTTTACTAGTAAAAAGTAACATTTTTAAAAGTATAGAGTACTACTAAAAAATTAATATATAACTATAAAAAGCTAAAATATTTATACGGCATATATTATATCTAAAAGTATAAATAAAATATTTAAAATAAAAATTACTCTAAAATTAGATTAAATAAAAATTAATTTCTAAATAGGCCTAGCGTAGTAGACTAGGCCTAATTAGGTAATAAATTAATAGTTTAATATAACTTTATTAGTAATATAATAACCTAAAAATATATTAGTTAAGAATTAAAAAACCGCTTATTAGTTTATTAAGAAGATAAAGTACTTTATTTAAATAGTTAGGTAGCCTTTATATAAACGGCTTATTTTTTAAAAAAAGAAAAAAAACCCTATTTTAACAAAGTATAATAGATATATTCGTATTATATATATTAGTATATAATAATATACTACGTTTTCTATTATAATATTTAAATTATTATATAACTATTTTATAGAATCTATATAAAAGTATTCTACTAGTTATTTCTTTTAAAATAAAGTTACTACGCTAAAAGCGTAGATATGGTTTAAAAAAAGCCGGTATGTAACGTAGGAGGTTGTAATCCATAATATACGTACAAAAACACAAAGTGAAAGAAGCGAGAGGACGTGGGAGAAGCATTATGATTACGTAAGCTGCGGACGAGCAGGAACGGTGGCTTCCCTCCACGACTCCAGACGAAAAGGACCGCAAGCCCCCAGAGCACCTTGCGCACAGCACCGACATATGCCTCTGCCGACGCAATGGCGCCAGCGTTCACAAAGGGGCTTACAGTGGCCTGCCGCGGCCTTTGGAGGACGTGACGATATTGGCTCCGGTTTCCAGACGCTCTCCCGTCTCCAGCCGGCACATCGACCCCCGAGCACGACTCGATCATAGTCAGAACCTCACGCTCGGGATATATTTGACCCGCGCCAAAATAACATCAACGGGCAACCATGCACAGGCGGATGCGTCGAGCGCTACCAAGTTCTGCCCCCATCTTGTTCGTCCGCCGCTTAGGTCGCACCAGTACCGCCCTCCAACATCACTAGCCGTACAGGTACGCCCTGGAGGTGTCGCAAGCTCACAAATACGACGCGAATCCGGCTTCATGTCCACAATCAGTGTTTTCCTGTTGCAGGCGTGTTGCGCCTGATGCCACCGAGAGCTTCCTGGCTTGAGTTTTGGCTGTATGGCGCATTCCATTGGTGCGCTGCAGATCTTGGTGTTAGGGCTGAGGAAGGGTGAGCCATTTCCCAAAAATGGGTCGAAGAGAGACGGGCTGCGCTAGGCCCGGGGGCTATACTTATGTCTCCTTGCAAAAACTTTCACTGCAGTTGCAAATCTCTTGGATTCTTCCTTGTTGCACAAGCTGCAATCTTCGGCCTGTGATGTCAGGACGACTACTTCAATACAAAACAATGGCACTCGACGAAAGACAGGCGTTATTGCGGTTGAAAGAAGTTCCATACCCTGTTGAAGAGGGGAGGAGGACAAAAGCCAAGGATGGAAGACATATCATGAAGCGGTTCGCATGGCTGGTTACATGCGGCTGTATCGTGTTTGGATGCTACCTCCTATATCAGGTTGCTGTGTCCTTAGGGGCTGCGACTGGGACTTCCGACGTGTCGAACGAAAAGGGCGTTCCATTGCATTTTAATTACACTTGCTTACCGTCACAACCGTGCTGGCCAACAGCGATCGAGTGGGCCGCGTTCAACCGGACAATCAATGGAAATCTCAAGCTTACAATACCTTGGGCCAAACCATGTTACACTGGCTCGTATGGAGATTGCAAACAGGTTGCGATCAAGTATATGAACAGCACCGCGAGGGCATCTCAGTATGGTGCAATGGAGTTCCTTGACTGGGAAACCTGCGGACAATCAAGCTGCATCCTCAATTCATTTGTGCCATCAGCTCCAGTGGATGGTATCTGCTCGCTAGGGCGTCTTTCCACTTACCACGTGGAAGCATATACCGCGGATGATATCAAGAGCACATTGAACTTCGTCAGAGCGCATGACCTTCGATTGTCAATCAAGAACTCGGGCCATGATTACTTTGGCCGGAGCAATACGGCCAACTCGCTCGCGTTATGGACCCAAAAGATGAAGAACACCCGATACCACCAGAGCTTCCAACCGGAAAGTTGCCAATCAACTTATGAGAACGTAGGGGAGATTGGGGCCGGTATATCGGCTCAAGAAGCATGGGAGTTTTTTGAACCTCTAGGAATGCTTGTAACTGTCGGTGCTATTGGTTCTGTTGGCATCGCTGGTGGCTTTGGTCAAGGAGGTGGCCATGGGCCACTTGGTCCAAAATATGGATTGATGGTGGACAATGCCATTGAATTTGATGTTGTCACAGCAGACGGTCAAGTACAAACCATTAACGCTTGTAACGATCCGGACCTCTTTTGGGCTATGCGAGGAGGCGGAGGCGGCACGTTTGCAGTTCTGACATCCTACAAATTCCAGCTCCATCCGGTAATACCGCTCAATGTATACAACTTCCAAGCAAACTTTTCGATGCTCGAAGGTCAGATCGACATCACGGAATCGGTCGTCCACCGCGACATACTTCGCGCATTAGCCTCAAATCAGTCAACGTTCGCCTCACACGGAATTGCTGGGTATAACTTTGTTTTTCCGGACCACTTGGTTTCTCTCCAAATCCATCCTTCTACCGATCGCGAGCACATCAAATCGATAACTTCGTCCTTGCGCGAGTTCCTTACCGACTACCCTGGTCTGAACATCACCGAGAATTCGTATCATACGTTCCCCAAGTTCTCTGACTGGCATAAGTTCACGGAGGATCCTTCCATTGCTCGCAATGGCCCCGTTGGACTTGGTCTAGCGGAATCGGGCCGCTTTCTGCCAAAGAGTCTCTTCTCCACATCGGAAAATATCGAGAAAGTCGTGGATGCCGTTGTCACTTCTATGCAGCTATCACTTACCAACCGAGGCGGTGGAGCAACGCAACTCTATGCGACAGGGCCACTGAACCAACCGGACAACAACCAAACTGGCGCCAGCCCTGCTTGGCGTGATGCAATGTGGGAAGTCATAATGGGTGGCGTTTGGACGAGCAGCACGCCTGCATCAGTACGGAACCAGATTCGCACCACAATCTCTGCTTCCATCGAGCCTTTCAAGGCACTCACTCCGGGCGGTGGCTGCTATATGAACGAAGGCGATTGGACGGAGGAAAATTGTCAGAAGACATTCTTCGGCAGCAACTATGATACATTGCTACATGTGAAGAGGAAATACGATCCAGCTGGTCTGTTCAACTGCTGGAAATGCGTTGGTTGGTCCGGGTATCAAGAGTAAGTTTAGCACGACCCAGTGACGTACACAAGCATAAGCTAACAGAGCGCGGCCCTATGTACTCGTGCTACTCCCAGAGCCTTAAGCATCCGAACCCAACTGTCCCCCAACGTCCAGGAGAGTGAGTGCGGCTGACGGTACTTCATACCGGATTTCAATGGTCTTTCTTCCTATGTCGATAGCAGTATCTCTACTGTTGATTGTTTGGCTGGCTCGGTCTTCTCCAAATTACTGACGTGAAAGGCGCTTTAGGGCAGCTCGCTCAATTTCTTGTCGAGCTGTTGCACAAGGAGTCTTTTTTGTTTGCTATTGTCCTCATCATATTCAGTTTCTTGGAGTCTTTGTTGCGCACAGAAATGCCTTGAAGCATGTCCAAATGGGCCTCGAATACGATACGCCTCTTCTCGGATGCCTACAAGTTCAGGCGCCCGTGGACAACGGTGCACCAAGCGGCATGTTACTCGTAACACAATGCTTGTTGCCTGGTAGAACAATAAGCGGCCTTTTAGAGGCCAGGACGGGAGATTGCACGTGGACGAGCCAATGAAGAGCGGTGCATCCCACGTATACCCCGGTGATGGCGGTTTGACGCGAAATTGCGGTGACGGCCAGTGAATGGATGGACTATTGTACAGAGCTGCCTGCGCATGCCCGACCCAGCGACACAATTCTGACCGCCAACAGAAACGCTTCATATACGCATCACAAGCTGAACCAACGCCTGGCGACCACATTTTCTAACGCCTCTTACGAGCCAGTTCGCGCCTCAGCGACGCTGATTGCACCACCACAACCTCTGTGGCACAGCTCGAAATCGTAAGCGATTGTTTGAAAAAGGTAAATACTAGCCTGCCGTCAACCAGCGCACCCTCCACGTCACACTTTCTACCCTCTCTTTCCAACCACAGTCACTCCTTTGGACAACACTACGGCACCATGTCTTCCGCTTTGCTGAACTGGTTCATCATCACCGTCGTGCTGGCGCTGCGGGCCGTCGCCGGACACCGTCACGGCCATCTACATGGGCATCATCCACACCTAGCTCGCGGACCGCCCAATAGCTGTGCTCCCGTTGTCGTTACCGAGACGGTCTATGTCACGGCGACGTGTCCGCCAGGTCGATGCCCTCCATCCACCCCAGAGTCTGCCTCCAGCGTGGTCTTCTCGGTCCTTGCCTCATCGCCAATCAGCACGCCGCCATCTTCGAGCGCCGCCTACAGTGCCCCCGCGCCCCATCAACCTGCGCCGCCCGTAGACGAAGCCACCACCAGCAGCGAGACCAAACCGCCGCCCACCGCCGACCCGTCGCTCTTGTGTCCGCATGTCGAAGCGCAAGCGCAAGCCGCAGGCTCACCGCTCCCGCCCATGCCTTTCGGTGCCCACTTGGATGCCAGTCTCGCAACCTACGACGCATTGCCGACACTAGCCGCGGCGCTCTGCCAGGCTCCCGACAACTTCCACAAGGTCACGACAACACCGAACCACGGCTCGATCAAGAACTCGTGCGAATATGATGTCTACGTCGACTCGCTGGGCTGTGGCGGTGGCGCGAAACACGAACTGATCCCTGCGGGCCAAAGCTGGAGCGAGCCTCTTCGCACTTGTCCCAGGGAACAAGGCACCTTGGTCTACAAAGTCAGAAAGGCGGACAACCCTTCCAAGCCTGTCCAATTCGAAGTTGGGCTCGCCCCCGAACCCGCCGAAGCCGGGAAGGAGAACACGGTATGGTACGACATCAGCTTCCTCGACTGTATGCGCCCCAACACCACCGACTTGAGCGCCTGCGCAGGCTGGGAGGGCGGCGTGCAATGCGTTCCCGGAAAGCAGGGCTGCCAAGTATTTGTCTGTGGACCAGGTCAGTACTGCGACGGCAGTACGTACACGGTTCCCGAATTCGGTCTGATCAAGGATGGACCCTATAGGAACGAGGAGTGGAGGAAATTGGCTGGTGCACCTGTCTCCGCCTGCGACACCCGACAAGAGGGCATTGCTTTCGAACTCTGTGCAGCCAACTAAATGGCTCTTTCTTCCTCTCTTGGATGCCAACGAGGTGCATCTTTCTTCCTTTTCTGCGGATGTTTTCTACGTTACGAACATGGTGTCTGGGATGCTTCAAGGGACTCTGCTCGTGCAGTGTGTCGGATATTCTGTCGGATCTTGTCTGCCTGGACGGGGCTCCTTTTGTATACTAAGTCACTCATGACGCGCACGGGATGTACAGATAGTCAAAGGAACGAATGAACGAAGAATACAGCAAGATCCTCGTAGTGCTAGGTTGGCATCACGAGCGGCCCACTTCGCTGATAAGCGTGCATAGCTTCGCAATCGCCCGGAGCTTACTCTTAGCACCCACATTTGCGCTTAACACTTATTAGCTAACTATACTTACCCCTTTTAGTTATGTTACCTAACTTTTTTTTTAAAAAAAAAAATAAAACTATTCTTTTCGCGGGGTACTTATATTTTTTAAGAAATAACTACTAGCTACTATATAGGTTTCTATAAAATAGTTTTATAATATTTTAGATTATATAAAGAAAAGTAAAGTATAGCGTTAAAATACTAATTTAAAAAAGGTATAAGTTAAAAAAAGTAATTTTTTTAAATACAGTTAAAAAAATAAGAGTATTTAAAATTAAAAAAAAAAATTTATTTTATATTAGTAGGGGACTTAAATTTATATTTTTAGTATATAGCTTAATATATAATTTAATTTATATTTATATATTAATTAAATAAATAGTGTGGCTGTAGTGACTCAGGGCGACTAAATAGGGTTTTAAAAAAGGAGGAGTATATATATACCTTTATTAATTTAATCTATAGTTTAGTGTATAACTTAATATATTAAGGTTTAGTATACTATAGAGCTATTATTACCTTTACTTAATTTTTTTTAGACTAAGTACTATTATAGTATTATAATACTATAATATATTTATTTTATTATATTATTATTATTAAAGTTATATAATAAAATCTAATATATTAACGTAAATACTAGTATAGTATTTATTCTTAGTGGCTTATAAAGAATAGTTAGTTAATATTTATTAAAAGTATACTAATGGCGACTTTACGTATTATAATTACCCTTAAGAATAAAACTATAACTAAGTCTTATATACCCGTTTATAGGGGTACACCTAGTAAGTATTTTAAATATAATAATATAAAAAAATAGTATATAGTTATATATTAGTATATTATATTAAAAACGTAGTTATAATACTTAGTTATAATAAATTAAAATAGCGTTATCTAATATATAAATATATAATTTTTTTTAAATTTAATACTAGATATATATTTATAAAAATAATAATAATAATATCACTTTACTATTAATTGCCTATTATAAAATATTAATATTTACTAGTATCTCTAACACTATTTTTTAAAATAAAAAATACTATAGTTTTAATATAGTATATTTATTTTTAAAAAAATTAATTATTAGTTATTATAGTAGTTTTAATAAAAGAGTTTTATAATATATTAAATATAATAATAAAAAATAAAAATAGTATATAGTAAGAGTAATATAGTTTAGTAAATAATATATATAATTATATAAAATAGTAATATTATAGAGTATAAATATATATTTTATTCTTACCTGTTTTAATTTAATTATTTAATTAGGTTTTAGACTTGTTCTAAATAGACTAGCTTATTACTTAGTTAGGTTTAGTTTATTTTTTTAATATAGGTTAGCGTAGCGAGCTAATCTAATTAGGAAGTAGGCTAATCTAAATAAAGTATTTAAATAGTCTATATTTATTAATTAGTTTACTAAAGAGTCGGTTATTAGTTTACTTATAAAATAAAAAACTTTTTTTAATAGTTAAGTAGCCTTAATATAAAAGGCTAATTTAAAAAAAAAGTATATAATTATATATTAATATATTATATTAAAAGGAGTTTATTATTATATATATATTTATATATTAATTAAATAAAAAGTGTGGCTGTAGTAGCCTAGGGCGACTAAAAGAGGTTTTAAAAAAGGAGGAGTATATATATACCTTTATACTTAATATATTAAAAAAATTAAATAGGGCTAGATTAAAAAAAATATAGCACCGTGCTAGCGTACTAGTATACTTAGTACTTAGCACGCCCTACCTAAAAAAACTATTAAATTAATAAAATTTAATATAAAAAGTCCGGTATAGATACTATATTTAAAAAAAAAAATATATAAGTAGTAGTAACTACTATTATTTATATATTTCTCCTCTATTCTTATAGTTAATATAGTTAAACATTTATTAAATAAAAGAAAATACTTACTAAAATATTCTTCTTCTTTTTTTTTTTAAAGGTCTTAATACTACTCCTTACCTTATTAATACTAATAACGATAAAATACGTCTAGTAATTAATTTTAAAGTATCTAAAATAGTATTTAGTATAATTAGCCGAACTCTATTTATTATATTATTCTATTTTATAGGTAATAAAGACACGACCCTAGTAAATACTTACTAATATAAATACCTTATTTGTCTAAAAGTAGCTAATAGAAAAAAGGTAAATTCTAAAGTTATAGTTATATTTAACTATAAATATAGCCCTATAGATAAAATAATAGCTTTATTAATTAAAAAAGTAGTTAAAGTATTAAAAGTTAAGTTAGCAGTATTAGTAGTTATAAAAATATTATTAATAGGGGCGTACAAGAATATAATAAGAATAAAAAAAAATTAAGAAATATAATATACAGTTTATAGTAAAGTTAATAAATAATATAAATATTTTATAGATACAGTAGGTGCTTTTTAGTATAAAAAAATATAAAGGTAAAAGTAAGAGCGAGGATAAAGACAGTAGTAAAAGTAAAAGTAGTAGTAATAGTAGTAGTAAAAGCGTAGTTAGTATAAGCGTAGAGCCTATAGGGTAATAAGTAAAAAATAATGAAATCTTTATAAAAATATTAAGTAGTTAATATTTAAAAGTTTTAGGGGGGCCTATATATAGTTTCTTAGTTTCTTTAGTACGTAGACTAGATAGATAAATAGGCGTATTTAGTATTACAGTTAACTATTTTTATAAATATAATAGTATTTATAATTATAAATAAAAATTTATTAACTATTATTAAACGCTACACTACCTTTATATATATAGATAGAATAAAAAGTAATAGAAATAAATATAACCTCTATTTTATATAAAAATAAAGTTAAAAAAGTAACTAATAGGTTATAATAGTAGTTATTAACTATATTTATATATTTATTAAAGTAGAAGTATAACTATACTAACTATATATATAATTAAAAAAAGTTTTTTTTAAAAAAAGAGTATATATATATTTATATACTTTATATATTAAGTATATATATATATTTATATATTAATTAAATAAATCGTATAGCTGTAATATATTTATATACTAATTAAACAAATAGTATACCTGTAGGGGCTTAAGGTAACTAAAAGAAATTTTAAAAAAGGAGAAGTATATATATACCTTTATATTATAGCTGTAATAGTTTAAAGCAACTAAAAAGAGTTTAAAAAAAAAGTAGTATATATATACCTTTACACTTAATATATGAAAAAAGTTTAGTAAAATTAAGTTAAATAAAGTATAGTACTACGCTAGTACTAGCGCGCTTAGCGCCCCCCCTAAAAAACGTTAAGTTAATAAGTTTAGTATAGACAATATATTTATTTATAAAAGAAAAATATATAAAGTATAGTAGTTACTATTACCTATATATTTCTTTTCTATTTCTTATAATTAATATATATAGTTTAGTTAAATATTTATTAAATAAAAAAAATATACTTACTAAGATATTATTTTTCATAATATTATTTTTTAAAGTTTTTTTTATTCTCTGCTTAGTAGATACCGTACTTATTTAAATTAATTTTATAAAGGTATACACATACTACTCCTTTTTAAATCCTATTTAATTATTCTAAGTTGCTACAGCCACACTTTTTATTTAATTAATATATAAATATATATTAAATTAATTTTAATACGCCTACTATATTAATTATACTAAAAGCTACCCCTACTGTATTCTGCCTACTTAGTAATATATAATAAAAAGTTCTCCTTAATACTACTAAATACTTTATATATTTAGTAATTACTAAGTTTTTTTAAATTAATATTTATTAATATTACCAAATCCCAAATAATACAATAGACAGTAATAAAATAGACGGAATTAGAATACTATTTTTTTAATATATTAAGTATAAAAGTATATATATACTCCTCCTTTTTTAAAACCCTGTTTAGTCGGCCTAAGTCACTATAGCCACACTTTATATTTAATTAATATATAAATATATATAAATATATAAATAATATTTTATATAAATTAGTATAGAACTTTACATAGGTTAGTATACTAAAATATAGTATACTAGTAGTATAAATCTATAATTACTTTTACTTTTTTTTTTAAACTAAGTAGTACTATAGTACTTATAATACTATTATATACCTACTTTATTATAATATTACTAAAGTTATATAATAGGATTTAGTATATTAATATAGTATTTATTTTTAGTAAATTATAAAATATAATTAGTTAATCTTTATAGATATACTAAAAACAGTTTTTATAATTTTTAAACTATACTATTTATTTAATTAGTATACAAATATATATAATTTTTATATATATTTATATTATAATTAAATAAAAAGTGTGGCTGTAGTGGCTTGAGGTAACTAAAAGGGATTCGAAAAAGAAGGAGTATATGTATACCTTTATACTTAATATATTAAAAAAGCAATATAATTTTTTATATATACTTATTTCTTAACTATATCTAGGAAAATGACTTCTTTTAGTTTATACCTTTTTTAGACTAGCGTCTTAACGCTACACTTTACTTCTTTTTATATAATAGATATACTAATAGTAATTTTACGTATTATATTTACTTTTAAGCATAAGACTATAACTAAGTCTTATATACCTATTTATAAAAATATATTTAATAATAACCTTTATATATAAGTAATAAAGATAGTTATAAAATAATTTTTAAGTATATAAGCGACGGAGTGACACAGTGGGCATATATCTAAAAATACTAAAATTCTTTAATTTTAAAGGTCTCTTCTACGTATTAGGGGTTTAATTTTTTTTTTATTATAGTATTCTTTAAACGCGCCTATTTTATATAATAAAATATAAAGTTTTTAGAAGTGTAAAGTATTACTAAAAAATTAATATAAGGCTATAGGAAGCTAAAATCCCTATATAAAATATATTATATTTAAAAGTATAAATAAGGTATTTAGGCTAAAATTACTATTTAAAGTTATATAAGAAAAAATCTATATCTAAATAGGCCTAGCGTAGTAAACTAGTCTTAATTAGGGAATAGATTTATAGTTTAGTATAACTATTTAGTATTATAACCTAGTTAAAGGTAGAGTAGCATAGTAGGCAAGTGCCTAAAAATATTTTAGGTTTATAATATTCTTTAAATTTTTGTTGTTATTCCTTATATTAAAGGTTTAATTTCTCTCTTTACTATAGTATTCTTTAAATATACCTACTTTACGTAGTAGACGTAAAGTTTTTAAAAATATAAAGTACTACTAAAGAATTAATATAAGGCTATAAAAAGCTAAATTCCCTATATAGAATATATTATATCTAAAAATATTTTAGGCTAATATTATCTAAAGTTAGATAAAATAAAAAGTTATTTTTAAATAGGCTTAGCGTAGCGAACTAAGCCTAATTAGATTTATAATAGAATAGTAATCTAATATAACTTTATATAATATTAGTTTAAAAATAGAAGTAAAATAGACTATTAAAAAAGAGACGTTTATAAGAACTTTAAAAAAGGGGTATATATAGCTATTTTCTAATTAGGCAGGTACGCTAAAATATTAGCATCTATTTAAAAAAAAAAAAAAAAAAAAAAAAAAAAAAAAAAAAAAAAAAAAAAAAATAAAAAAAAAAATAAAAAAAAAAAAATTTAATAAAAGAGAAAAAAAAAAAAAAAAATATTTATAAAAAAAAAAAAAAAAAAAAAAAAAAAAAAAAAAAAAACCTAGTTAAGAGATTAAAGAGCCGGTTCTAGTTTATTTAAAAAATAAAATACTTTTCTTAAAAAGTTAGGTAGCCTTAATATAAAAGGCTTATTTTTTTAAAAAAAAAAAAAAGTATATAAGCGGTAGGGTAGTACAGTAGATAAGTATTTAAAAATATATAAATTTATTAAATTTTAATATTATTTATATATTAGAGGTTTAATTTCTTTTTTTATTATAGTATTTTTTAAGTACGTCTAATTTACTAGTAAAAAGTAAAATTTTTAAAAGTATAGAATACTATTAAGTAATTAAAATAAAATTCTTAAAAGCCGAATTCTTATATAAAATAGGTTATATCTAAAAATATAAATAAAGTTTCTTACTATCTAAAGTTTTTTTTTTTTTTTTTTTTTTTTAAATAAAAGTAGTTTTTATTTTATTACTTTTTTTTTTAAAAAAAATAATAAATATAATACTTTTATATAGGTCATATAAAACGGCTTTAAAATAACCAGAATATAATAATAAAAATAAAATAATTGTTATTTAAAAATTAACGGTTTATATTAAAAATAGTTTTTTTTGTTTAATTTAAATAAATTTTTTTTATTTTTAAATTTTTTTTTTTTTTTTTTTTTTTAAATAAAGCTACGCTTTTAGCGTAGTACCTTTATTTTTAAATAAAATAACTAGTATAGTACTTTTATATAGGTCCTATAAAACGGCTTTATAATAACCTGAATATAATAATAAAAAATAAATAGTACGTAGTTATATATTAACGCGTTATACTAAAAATAGTTTTTTTAGCTTATATTTTTTTTAGACCAGTGTCTTGACGCTACACTTTACCTCTCTTTATATAATACTAAAAATAGCTTATAATTATATATTTATATATTAATTAAATAAATAGTGTAGCTGTAGTGGCTTAGGGCAACTAAAAAGGATTTTAAAAAAGGAAGAGTATATATATATCTTTATACTTAATATATCGAAAAAGTTAAGTAAAACTAAATTAAAAAAGGTATAGCGCTATACTAAACTACGCTAGTATACTAGCGCGCTTAGTATATCCCTTTAAAAAATATTAAGTTAAGAAAGTTTAGTATAGACTACTGTGTTTTTTAAAAAAATATATAGGTAGTAGTAGTAGTTACTACCTATATATCTTTTCTCTATCTCTCTTATAGTTAATATAGTTAAACGTTTATTAAAAAGAAATACTTACTAAAATATTATTATTCTTTAAATATCTAGCTCCTGTATAGTATAGTCCTCCTTTTATTAAAATTAATAATAATAAAATACGTATTTAAATTAATTTTAAGGCGTTTAGTATAATTACCTAAACTTTTCTTATTATCTTCTTCTATTTTATAAATAATAATAAAGATATAATTCTAGCGGACGCTTACTAATATAAATATTTTATTTATTTAAAAGTAGCTAACCTTATCTATTTAGTAGCCTACGGAGAAGTTAATTATAATTTATTAAATAAAGTTATAGCTATTATTAATAATAGGTACTAGCCTAAGTTATATAAGTTATTTAGATTATTAATAAAAGAAGTAGTTAAAGTTATAAATATTAGGTTAATAGTATTAGCGGCAGCAGCGGCTTTAATAGGCGGGAATATAAAAATAAAAAAGTTTAAAAAATATAACGTATAGTTTATAGTAGAGTTAATAAATAAAATAAATATTTTATAAATATAGTAGGTACTTTTTAGTATAAAAAATATAGTAAAGGTAAAAGCAAAGATAGTAGTACTAGTAAAGGTAATAGTAAAAGTAAAAGTAATAGTAAAAACGTCTTAGGGGTAATTAATATTTAAGAGTATTAAGGGGGCCTATATATATAGGTGTAATAATACATAGGCTAGATATATAAATAGGCGTACTTAGTTATTACGTTATATTATTATTATAGGTAAAAACTAAAATATAATTATAAATAAAAATATTAATTATTATTAAATGCTACACTACCTGTGTGTATATAGGCAAAGTAAAAAGTAATAAAAATAAATATAACCTCTATTTTATCCTGTAAAAATAAAGTTAAAAAAGTAACTAATAGGTTATAATAGTAGTTATTAGCGTTTATTATTATAATAAGTTAAAATAATAATATATAAGTAAGTGTTATTTTTTAATTTAGTATACGGCGTGTATTTATAAAGGAAAAAAAATATAATAGTAATAACTCTTTACTATTAATAATATACTATAGAGTATTAATATATACTGCCGCCCTTAGTACTATATATAATATAATATAAAAAAGTATAATAAAATAGTCTACTACGGGCGGGGTGGCACAGTAGGAGTATATATTTAGAAATACTAAGATTTTTTAATTTTCGAGGTCTTTCTGTGTATTAGGGGTTTAATTTCCCTCCCTATTACAGCACTTCTTTAAGCGCGCCTACTTTATATAGTAAATATAAAGTTTTTTAGAAGTACGGGGTACTGCTAAGAAATTAATATAAAATTATAAGAAGCTAAAATCCCTATACGGAACACGTAATATCTAAAGGTATATTTAGACTAGTATCACTATCTAAAGTTAGACGAGATAAAAATCTATCCCTAAATAGGCTTAGCGTAGCGAACTAGGCCTAATTAGGTTTATAATAGACTAGTAATTTAATATAACTTTATTTAATAATATTAGTTTAAATAGGAGAAAATAGGCTATTAAGAGAGACGTTTATAAGGACTTTAAAAAGGGATATATATATAGCTATTTCCTAATTAGGCAGGTACGCTAAATATTAGCGTCTATTTTTAAAAAAAAATAATCTACTACGCTAGGTAATTATATTAAATTTTACTAGATATCTATAACTATACTATAGATAAATAACTCTATAAAAGTAATATATATAATAATTTTTATATAACTAAATTTATCTCTATACCTAATACCTTTTTACTAATAACTTTTATAAAGCTCTAAAGTACTATAGTAAAATTTAATTTTTATAGGTAATTTATAGGTACTATAAAAGAAATAGTAATTATAATAGCTATAAACTATATTTATATAAAGGTAAAATAGAATAAACGTATACTATACCTATACCTATACGGGTATAAATATAGTAATAGTAATTATTACTAACCTATATAATTATAATAGTAAAGAACTCTAAAAGTCCTATTATAAACGCTAACCTAAACTATATTTAAAAGTAAAAGTAGTATCTTTTAGTTCTATTATATAACTAAAATAATTCTAACTACGCTAAATATAAAAATAAAATAGTAGCTATTACTCTAATAGTAGTATAGCTGTAAAATATAAAAAATTTAGTAACTATAGTATTAGTAATAATATAAAAAGAGCTATATATAAAATAGTAAATATAATAGGTAAATATAATAGGTAAATATAATAAGTAAATATAATAGGTAAATATAATAGGTAAATATAATAGGTAAATATAATAGGTAAATATAATAGGTAAATATAATAGGTAAATATAATAGGTAAATATAATAAACGTAGTAACAATATATAAAGGAGTAAAAAAGAAAGTATTATAAAATATATATAACTATAAATAAAACAATATATAACCGTTTAAATAAAAAAAAAATCGGTAGTTAGTACTAAAAAAAAATAAAAAAGTTTCTTTTTTATTATAAATCTATTAATAAGTACTATTATAACCTATCGGACCCGGCCGTTATAGTTAAGCCACTATCTAAAATTAAATAAAATAAAAATTTATCTATTCCTAAATAGGTCTAGCGTAGCAAACTAGGCCTTATTAGGTTAAATAGATGAGTAGTTTAAGATAACTTTATTTAGTAATATATTAATTAAGAATTAAAGAGCTCATTATTAGTTTACTTAGAAAATAAAGGACTTTTATTAATAATTAGGTAGCCTTTATATAAATAGCTAATTTTTTTTAAAAAAAAAATTATATAAGTATATATAAATAAAAATAATACTAATAAAGTTAATACTATTAAAACCTTTAACGTATTAATAATAAAAAACTATAATACTCTCTACTATTTACTTATTATAACTAATAAAGATAAATATAAAATAGTAATAATAATAATAAAAAATATTAAACTATACTTAGGCTTAACCGTAACTGTTAGGTTTAATAGGTTATAATCGTACTTATTAATAGGTTTATAATAAAAAAGAGACTTTTTTATATTTTTTTAGTACTGATTACCTATTTTCTTATATCTAAATTATTATATATTATATTTAAAATATTATATATTTTATCTATATTTATAAGTATTTTATATATATATGTATTACAGGGGGGTAACAAAAAAAAGATTAATTAAAAAAGATATCTTTTTTAAAAATTTATATAAAATTAAATAATAGGCCTAAAAATACATGAATAATACCGTTATAAAGAGAAAATTATAGAGAATAAAATAAGGGTTTTATTTAGTATTTATTAATTACGTGTAATAAATTAAAATTATGTAAATAAGCTAATATTTTAAATCCTATTTTTACGTTCCTATAACTATTTAGTTAGTAAATGTATTTAAATAAAATTTTAATTATACCCTTTTAGGCCTAGTCTAGGTCACGTAACCAGGTTTTCGAAGTATATTAGTAATCTAATTATATAATTATATTAATTATAAAAATATTGCTAAGGCTTATATAATTACTAATTACGTAATATATTATTAATATTATAGTATATTATAATATCTTTTTACTTTTATAAACCTAAACTTTTATTTCTTTAAAATAGTACTAAATTTTATAAAACTTAAATCTAAAGTTAAACTTCTTTTAAAAGTAAATAATTCTTCTTCTTTAATTACTACTGCTTTAAATAAGTCTTAATAAAGTATTTATAATACTATATAAAGAATTAAAAGAAAGGAGAAAGTTAATTATAATATAAAAAAGATTAAAAGGGGTAGAGTTTCTAAGGTAACTTAAAGAGAAAAAAGAATTATTAATAGAGACTTAACTAGAAGTCCTAAAAAAGAAAATAAAAGACTATTAATAGAAGATAATCTAAATATTATAAAAAGGACTTTATAAAGGGTTTTAAAATAAGAGGATTATAGTATTAATATAAGTAAAAAAAAACTAATAATTAATAAAGAAAATACTAAAAAAAGATTAAAATACGCTAAAGAGACTATAAAAAAATAAAAAAAATATAAATTTAGAAAAGACTATATTTTCTAATAAGTTAGCAATATAAAGAGAATAATAAAATAAATAATATTATAGAAAAATAAGTAATAATAATATTAGAAAAGAACTTACTGATAGCTAATTATAAAGTAAGTTATTTTAATTTTTTAAAATATTAAAATATATAAGTTTTTATATATTTTTAAGTTACAGTTTTAGTTTTTTAATATTAATTATATTAATTATTTTATAAGATAAGACTTTAAACTGTAAGTTTGAGATATAATTTAGATAGAAGATAAAAGTAATTTAGTATTTACTAAAATACTTAATTTTTTTACCTCTTTTACTAGTAAAAACTATATAAATAAAGTCCTTATACCTAAGGTTAAACCCTTAATTATAAGGAGTAAGTTATATAATTATTTTTTACCCCTTTTTTTATTAATATAATAATATATATATATATTATTATATTATATTATAATTATAAACTTTATATTAATATTAATTTAGGTTAGTAATTTTAATAAGATAACGTCCCTATTTATAAAATAAAGGACGTTTTAAATTAGTTTAAAAATAATAAAATTATACTATTTCCTTATTTAGCCTATAGCCCTAATCTAGCCTCTATAAAAAATATATAGAGTTATTTAAAATAAGGGCTAAATAATAATAAAGAGGCTAGTTTAGGTGTAGGATCTAGTATATAAAATATAGAGGCTTTTAAAAGAGTTATTAATTAGGAGTAGTAAAATATACTATAAAAAGTTATTAATAACTATATTTTATTTTTTTCTAACTATTATAAGGTAGTTATAAAAGCTAAAGGCTACTATACTAAGTATTAGTAATTTATTATTTACTAGTGTATTATTAAAAATATAAAAAAGCGACTTTTATATATAATTATATAAATAATATATAAATATATAATAATATTTAATATACTAAGAAAACTTATTATCTATTATTATATATATAAAAATAAGCTAATTTATACCTTAAATAAAAAGTTATATTAACTTAAAGTAGGATCCTAAAAATTTTTTATATTTACTAATTTTTTTTCTCCTAAACCCTATAGTAAGCATCCTCTAATAGGGTAAATAGAGTCTACTATACTTTCTTTTTAAAATAGTATTTTTTTCGTAGTTTTAGGGCCCCTAGTTAAAAAGTTATATTATTTTAATAAAGGTATTTTTTTTTACTAATCTTTTTTTTTGTTACCCCCCTATATATATTTATATACTAATCGAACAAATAGTGTGGCTATAGCGGCTTAGGGCGACTAAAAGGGTTTTTAAAAAAGGAAGAGTATATATATATCTTTATTAGGTATTTTATAATACTTTCCTCTTTACTTCTCTATATATTATTACTATATTATGTTTACCTATCGTATTTACTATTTTATATATAGCTTTTATTTAACTTTTATATTATTACTAATACTCTATTTACTAGCTTTTTTATATTTTATAATTATACTACTATTAAAATTACTACTACTATAGCTTTAAAGCTAGTATAGTTAGAGTTATTTTAATAATTTAGTAAAGCTAGGAGCTACTATTTCTATTTATAGATATAGTTTAGGTTAGTATTTATAATAAAAAATTTTAAGCTTTTTAAAATTATTAGAGTCCTTTACTATTATAACTATATAAGTTAGGAATAATTACTATTACTATAGCTATATAAGTATAGTATATATATATATATTTACTATAAAGTTATAGTCTATAATTATTAGACTTACTATTTATTTTATACTATTTAATTATCTATATAGGCTAAGACTTACTATGGTACTCTAGAGCTTTTTAATAATATTTAGTAGAAGAGATACTATTAATAGTATAAAAATAGATTTAGTTATATAAAAGGTACTATAAATATTACTTTTATAGACTTATTTATTTATAGTATAGTTATAAATATTTAGTAAAAAGTATAATATACCTGTCTAGCGTAATAGGCTATTTATTATACTTTTATTATAAAGGTATACACATACTCCTCCTTTTTTAAAACCCCTTTTAGTTGCCCTAAGCTACTACAGCCACACTATTTGATTAATTAATATATAAATATATATACGTATATAGTATCGGGGATACTAGTATATATTAATACTTTATAATTTTTTAATTTAGCCTCACCTAACTTTTTTAATATATTAAGTATAAAGGTATATATATACTACTCCTTTTTTAAAACCCCTTTTAGTTGTCCTAAGCTACCACAGCCACACTATTTATTCGATTAGTATACTAATATAATACTTTATAGTATACTAGTAATAGTGTAATCTATTACTACTATTTTTTTTTATAAATAGACGCTGTATACTAAGTTAAAAAAATAGTACTTACTTATATATTACTATATTAACTTACTATAATAATAAACTATTTTTAATATAATACGTTAATATATAACCATATATTATATTTTCTATTATTATACTTAGATTATTATAGAGCCATTTTACAGGAACCCCTATAGTAGCTAGTAGTTATTTCTTTTAAAAAATATAAATACTACACTAAAAGCGTAGCTTTATTTAAAAAAAAAAGAAAGCTCTAACTACTAGTATAATATATTTAAATATAAAATAATATTAGTTTTATAATACTATATATATTTATATACTAATCGAATAAATAGTGTAGCTATAGTAGCTTAGGGCGACTAAAAGGGGTTTTAAAAAAGGAGGAGTATATATATACCTTTATACTTAATGTGTCGAAAAAGTTTATAATACTATTAAATATTAAGCTATAATAGTTTATAATAAGCTTATATTAAAAAAGTATAATAATAATAATAATTAAATTTTTCGACACTTTGAGTATAAAGGCATACACATACTCCTCCTTTTTTAAAACCCCTTTTGGTCGCCCCGAGCCACTACAGCCACACTATTTGTTCGATTAATATACAAATATATAATAATAATTAAATTTATATTTAAAATAATAGATAGTATATAAATATAGAAAATATTTAATATACTACTAGTAACTAAATTATATTAAGTAATTCACGAGGGATAGGTAGTAAAGTATAAAATAGATATAGCAGCTACTACGTGTTAATAAAAAAATTAAGTAAATATAGATTTAGGTTATATATATATATATATATACGCCTAAGTATTAGTAGATATAAATATATTAATAAAATTAATAGAGGATTTAGAGAAATATAATTATATAGGGGAAAAAAAAAACTAATTAAAAAATATACCTTTTTTAAAATAATATAACTTTTTAATTAATAAGTATAAAAATATAAAATAAATATTATATTAAAGAGAAAGACTAGCGTATTTAATTTACCTACGTAAGTGCTACTTACTAGAATATTTAGAGGTAGTAAAATATTAGTAAATATAAAAAAATTTTAGGACCCTATTTTAAGCTAGTATAACTTTTTATTTACAGTGTAAAATTAGCTTATTATTATATAAACTATAATAGATGCTATATTATATATATATTTATATATTAATCGAATAAATAGTGTGGCTATAGTAACTGAGGGCAACTAAAAAAAATTTTAAAAAAGGAGGAGTATATGTATACCTTTATACTTAATGTGTCGAAAAAGAATACTATTATAGTAAAATATCTTAGAGCTTATATTACTAACTTGTAAAGCTCTTTAGAATAAAAAATTTATTCTCTTTTATATATATATATTACGGCTCTTTAGCGCTTTCTTTTATAAAACTAGTTCCTACTTCTTAATTTTAAAATTTAGTAATTTTTAGTTTATATTTTCCTTTATAATTATAAGTTTAGTATTTTAAAAATAAAGGAAGATTTTCCCTACGTACTTAATTATTAGAAATCCTATTTTCTAAAGCTTTAATTAATTCTTTAACTTTTTATTTAAAAGCTCTTAATTTTATAAATTTAGTAAGTATCGCCTTATTTATATACTAATAATAAATTTTATATTTTTAATTATTAAACGCTTAGTAAGTTTTATAATTAATAATTCTTTAAGTATTATAATAACTGAAACTATTTTATTCCTTTTAACTAATAATATCTATTTTACTAATTCGGTAAACTAGCTAATTTAATATATAAAACTTAAAATATAGTATACACTTTACTGCGTATAAAATTTTATTAATTTTAACCTTAAAAGCATTAATAATTTTAATAATTTTTTTTAAATACTAAAACTTTTACGTATTATAAAAGCGTTTAAAGCTAAAATTATATAAATCTACTATAATTATACTATTAAAATAGCTATATACTAAGCCTACTTAACTAATTATACTATTAAAGTAAACTAAGTAATTAATATCTAAAACTAGATTAGTATAATAGTAGTATTAAAGCTTATAAGCGCTACTTAAATATACTATACTATTAAAAGAAATATTTCTACTTACTTAATTATTTATTTTTTTAAATAAAAGCTTTTAACTACTAATATAGTAGCTAAAAATATTATATAATAATAATACTATACTTATTTAAAAAAATAAAGTATAGAAGAATAGCTACTAAATTATAGTATTATAAATAAAAAGTATTATATATAAATATAAAAGTATATAAGCTTAGTAATTTTTAGGGTAAACTAATAATAACTAATTTTCTTACTACTATAGGTAAAAAATTAATATTTAATTAGGTAGAGCAGATACGTATAACTTAAATTTAAAAATTAATATTTAAAAATAAGAAGTTCTCCCTAATAAAAGTAAAAAAAATCTTTTAAGTAGTATTATAAGATAAAATTATGAAAATACCTTTTAAAAGCTCTAGAATTTTTATAATATTTAGTAAATAAAACCTATTTCTCTAATTAAATAGCTCGTAGCTAAAAAATAAGGGTAAGTTATACTAGTACCTCTATAGACTTAAAATATATTATTAGAAACCTACTAAGTACTATTACCTATAATTAGTATTAATAAGTATTTATATTAGTCAGACTGCGCTGCTCTTTAAAAAAAATAAAAAAAAGCTTCTTAAGCGTTTTAAGTTTAATAAATTTACAGCTCTTTATAATATACTTATATAAAAAAGATAGCTTAAAAGAAATACCTTATAAGGTAAAAAGTTTAATAAGCTAAAATTCTCTAGCTCTTTTATATATATAGTTATTAATTCTTTACTTATTATAAGTAGTAAAATAAAATAAAATAATAAAATATATTTTATATAAAATTATAATATCTATATACTCTCTAAAAGTATTATTTTTAATAATAGTACTATTTTATATTTAGTAAATAATAAATTACTACTTATTTTAGAATTTTTTAAAAGAGTTAATAGTATTTATACTATTAAGACTAAAATATAAGCTTTTTTTATTACTAGTATAGAAACCCGTATAATTAAAAACGCTTTAAACGGCCTAAATAAAAATTCTATAAAAAACTTTATATTAAAAGATATAGCTATTATAGAAAGATTTTACTTAAATATAGTATTTAAAGCTTACCTATATAATAAAAAACTTTAGTACTTAGACTTAAATAATATACTATATATAAAATCTTTAAAATAGAAACTTATACTTATAACGCTTATTTATAAATATAATTTTATATTTATTAAATATAAGTCTCTATTCTTCTATTCTTTAGTTTAGAATATAATACTAGTATATTAAAAACTCTATTTATAGTTAATATATCTATACTAAACTTAACTGTAACGGCCGGGTCAAATAGGTTATAATAGTAGTGCTTATTAAAAGGTATTTTATAATAAAAAAGAAACTTTTTTATTCTTTTTTAATACTAACTATTTATTTTTTTTTATATCTAAACTGTTATATATTATCGTAAGTTTATCTTACCTATACTTATAGGCATTTATAAAACTCCCCTTTCTTCTCTTTTTATACCTATATATTGCGCCGTTTACTTATATTATTTTATTATATATTGTGTCTATTTTATCTATAAAGCTACTATATAAGGCTACTATCTTTTATAGTTGCCCTAGTAAGGTTACTATATACTATAGCTATAATAATTATACTACCTTATACTTTAGTACTTTTTTTATATTTTTTTACTAATCTAGATTCCCCTAATTACCTAGTAACTTTTAAAATCTAGCTTTTTACTTACCTACGTATACTAGGTTTTTATCTATATTTTATAGTACTAAATTTATACTATTAGTAATACCGCGCGACGTATACTGCTAGTGAAAAGGCTACTTATAAATAATATATTAGTAGTTATATTTCTAGATTATAATACTTAGAGCGTATTAGCTAGTAATAAAAGTAGTAGTTTAGCCTATAAAAAGTCTAAAGTTATAGGCAGTATATTTTAGTTTTATACGGGTTATACTATTAAACTAATTAAAGATATTTAATATTTATATATTAGTATAGTATATAAAAATATATAGTCTACTAGCTTAAAGTTATTTTATATTTATTATATTTACTATATATACTGTATATGCTGTGCGTCCTATTATTATAAGATATTATAAAGAGCTACAGCCTTATAGGTAGCTTATTTTTTTATATTTCTTTATATTATTACTATAGCTAGTTTAAAAACGCCGGCGTATATTAATATTTTATAGTATACTAGTAATAGCGTAAGCTATTACTACTATTTTTCTTTTTTTTATAAATAGACGCGCTATAGTAGATAAAAATATATAGTATTTTAAGTTATCTAGCTATTACCGTATATACTAGATATAATACATTAACCTATATACGTTTTTAATATATATATTATATAACTATATACTGCGTTTTCTATTATTATACTAAAAATACTATAAAGCTATTTTATAGGAACCCCTATAATAGCTAGCAGTTATTTCTTTTAAAATATAGATACTACGCTAAAAGCGTAAATTTATTTAAAAAAAATATATCTGCGTATTAATACTAAGAATATATAGTACTAAAGAGTAAAATATTTAAATTAAACAGCTTTATATACTTTTATCTATAAAGTATAAAATATTTATATTTTAAATACTAAACGTTTATATTATAAATAATACTCTCTTATATATACGGCTTAAGTAATCTCTTAAAAGCTAAAAAAAAGATTATCTTAACTATATTAATATATTTTATAAAATCTTTTTAATATATCTAAAAAAGGGCTTAGCGAGCAGTAAATATTATTAATTAAAAATAACTATAATAAAAAAATTTATATATAGAGTTTATAGGTAAAATTACTTTTAAAGCTTATAAAAATATTTTTAAGTTTTACTATATAGATATATACCTAGTATAAACTTAACATTATAAAAATTTTTTAAAATAATAATATTATTACCTATTTATAGTATAGAAGATCGCGTTTTAAAAAATAAATAAAAAAGCTTAGTATATGTATTAAAATACTACTTTTTTATATATATAAACTAAACGGCGGCGCTAAACGCGCTAGCTAAAAAATTATTTATAAAACTATTATTATAAAACTTAGTATAAACTTACTAAAAAAGCTTTAGCTAAAAATTATAAAAGTAGTTATAGTATTTTATAATATTAGTTTAGTAACTTCTAAAAGTATATAATTTTTAAATAAAAATTTTTATAACTAGTTTAGATAGTATTTTTATTATTATAAATTTAAGCTTATAAAGTACTAAATGGCAGATTTACGCCTAGATTAAAATAATATATATACTTATAGTTATTATATATATTTATTAAATAAAAATTACGTAGCTAAACGTAATAGGCGTAAATTTAAAATAAATCTATATATTTATATTAAATATTTAGTTAGTTACGTAGCTTCTAATATTTATAAAATATAAATATTATTATTTAACTAAATTATTATAACGCGTAATATTACGTTTAATAAATTTTTTTTTATAAAAAAAAAGAAAATTAGCCTATCCTATAAGAAAAGGCTATAAAGATTATAAATATTTTATATATTATTAAGGTTATAAATATAAGTAAGGCGTTTAATAAAATTTTTAGTACGTAAATCTATAATTTTAATAAACTAAAAATTTGTAAAAATATTACGTAACCTAAATAATAGTTTAAAAGTATTTTAGTGTAAGTCTTATTTTATTCTTTTAGCTAGTTAGGTAAGTAAAGCTTTATATAAGTAGTATATATATAAGCTATTAATATAGCTAGTTAATACCTGCGAATCTATATATTATATAATATAAATATTAGTTTAATCTCTCTTTAGCCTACTCTAGAGCCTAAAAAACTTAAAAGTATAAATTTTTTAAAAAAAAAATACTTTAGTATTTTTTATAAAGTACACTTTAGTAAAGAAGTAAAATAGTCTAGAATAAGAAGTCTATAAAATCTTTAAATAGTAGATAAAAGCTTATCTAATACTATTACTTAAATTAGTAATATAAAGCTTTTTTTATTAACTAAAATAATTAGTACCCCTACTTATAGAATATAGAAACTTATAAAAAATTATAATCTAACTATTTAATAAAGCTAAAAATAACATAGGTTAAATTTTAAAAATTCTAATAAACTAGAAGGCAGAAATAAAAACTTAATTAGTATTTATATATTATTAAGCCCTAACTTAGAGAGCGAGCTATTATATAATATAAAACTTATAAGTACTTTACTAAATAGTATAGATAGCTCTTTTTAATATAACTTTATAAATATATTTATTTTAGTATAAACTTTATATAAAAAGAGTATAGAAAGTTTATAATTATTAATACTATAGTTTAAGCTACTATATAGAATAGGGCCTTAAAAAAATAATATTTTAAAATAAAATTTATATATACCGCGATAAGTTTCTAAAAAAGCTAGTAATATAAAAAGTAATTTTTTTATATTTATTTAGCCCGCTCTTTTACTAAACTATATATAAAAAATATAATATATTTTTTAAAAAGTAAACTTAGTAAATAGTTACGCGCTCTAAAAGTACTAAATAATTACTTTTACTTAAGTAGGTATTTACTTATAAGTTTAATTAGAATAGTTATTTTATAAAGTATAAAACTCGCCTTATTATTAAAGCCGACCTCTAGTTAAAAGATATACTTTTATTAATATATATTATAGTACTTACAGCGCGCTCTTTTTATATAGCTATAATAATTATAATAAAATTTAACCTAAAGATTTTATAGCTTAATATAATTAGTACGTTTTTTAATATACTAATTAACTCCTTAAACCTAGTATAGTATAAACTACTTAATAGCTATAAATAAAAAGGTAGCTATATAAAGCTTAATTAAGTCTTATATAGCCTACGCAACTTACTTATACTATAGTATAAAAAATTTTTTAGTACTCTAGCTAAACTTAGTCTTATTTACTTAAAAAAAAAGTTTTACTTATTTTTTAATATAGATTATAGGATCTTTATATATTTTTATATAGATAATATCCTACTTTTATACTATAAAATTTATTAATAAGAAGCTTTTAAACTGCGTAATAAGCTTTTAAGAATATATAAAATAGAAGTACGTAAAACTAAAAAATAGTATTTTAAAATATAGGTAATTAGAAATTAAAAAAATTATATAATTACGCTAATTTATAATTTATATATTAAAAAAATTTAAAAAAAAAATTTAAAATAACTAATTTAGTACTTTCTCTACTAACGCCTTTACTATTAAAAGAGCTAAGTAAAAATAAGGAAGAAGTAATAAAAGCTAAAATTAAAATATATTAAGAGTATATTAATTATATATTTTATATTACTATTATAATACGACCGGATATAGTATTTATTATTTAAAAACTTTTTTATTTCTTAACTAATTTAAGTAAAAAGTACTTTACTATAATAGAATATATAATTATATTCCTTTATAGATTACGCTTTTAAGCGATCTAATATAGTATATATTAAAGTTTAAAACTTATAATTTATTTAAACGCTTTATTTATAGATAATTTAAAAAGTAAATAATTTTTATATAGCTATATAATTATATAATTTAGGGGTATAATTATTTAAAAAGCCGTAAAATAGACTATTATTATAATATTAATTACTAAAGTAGAGCTCCTCACGCTTAAATATATAAATAAAGAAATAATAGCTCTAAAACGCTTTTTTAAAAAACTTATTTTAGATTTTAGAGTTACGTAGCGCATATTCTATAATAACTAATAAAGAATTAGACTAGTTATACGTAAAAATAAGTATATAACTACTTATTTACGCTATATAAATATATAGAATATATAACTATACTAAAAGTTTTTAAACAAAAGTTTTAAAATTAAATACCTTTAGATAAGTAATATACTAGCTAATAAATTAATAAAAGCTTTTATAGCTTAGTAATTCTAAAGATTTAAAAATTAACTAAATTTTAAAGATATAAAAAAAAATTACTAAACTAAAATTTTAAGAAATTATATAATAATAAAGCGTAAAGCGCTTTAAATTAAATATTAAATAGCTAATAAGCCGCTATATATAATAATAAATTTAAAGCCCTAAAAAGCGCAGAAAATATAATAAAATAATTAAAATTATATAATAACTTAATAAATACACTTAATAAATTAATAATTTAACTAGCTTATTAAACTATTAAATAGCTTAAGCGTAGCGTAAAACAATCTCGTTAAAAATATTATTTATAAAATTATTACCTAAGTCTTTATCTATTTTAATTATTTACCTAATAATAGTTTATAATTTATTAAACTTTATTATTTATAGGGTCTACGTTAGTAAAAATTAAAAAAAGTAAATTAAAAAATTTTATCTATTTATAAATAAGCTCTTTTGCCTTCTTACTATAGAGCAGCTTATAATAGAATAAAAAGCGTTTAGTAATCTCTTAAACGCAACTAAGACTATAATAGTAAGTATATAATTTTTTTAAATTATTTAAATTAAAATATTACTATATATATTAGTTTACAGCTATATTTACTTTTATACGCCTAGTAATAAAAGTTTTATATTTTGGTATTATATATGTATATATTATATATTTATATATTAATTAAACAAATAGTGTGGCTGTAGTGGCTTAGAGTAACTAAAAGGGGTTTTAAAAAAGGAGGAGTATATATATACCTTTATACTTAATATGTTAAAAAAGTTAGGTTTAGTATTATAATAACTTCTATTACTAGCGGGGTAGTATAGTAGGAGCATATACCTAAAAATACTAAGATTTTTTAAATTTTTAAGGTCTTCCTGCGTATTAGAGGTTTAATTTTTCTTTTTATTATAGCGTTTTTTAAACGCACCTACTTTACTAGTAAAAAATAAAATTTTTAAAAGTATAGAGTACTACTAAGGAATTAATATAAAACTATAAAAAAGCTAAAATCCCTATATAGAACGCTTACTATTTAGAGATATTTTAGACTAAATTACTACCTAGTTAGACAAGATAAAAATCTATTCCTAAATAGGCTTAGCGTGGCGAACTAGGCCTAATTAGGTAATAGACTAGTAATTTAATATAACTATTTAGTAATATAATCTATATATTAGTTTAGGAATTAAAGAGCTGGTTGATA